>MNCI01026517.1:478139-499014 GCA_015680685.1 Gnetum montanum
GCTGGCCAGGTACCCTAATGATGTAGGGGTTAGGTTTGCCTTGCATTTGTGAGGTGGAGGCTTGGTAATCATTAGGACTTTCAAGTATCCTAACGACATACGGGGTTGGTTTTGGTGGAGGTTGGACCTCCGCTGTTGCGACTGCTGGTGGTACTCAGACTACGAAAGGGGCAGGCTGAGTAGAAGGGGTTGGTGCATTTGAGGGAATGACGGGAGGGACACGCACCACATATGGTTTGTTGCGTGTCATGGTGTTAGACGTCGCTACAGCTGGAGCCATCTGAACAACATGTGGCCGCTGTGGTGCATGCGGTGGTTGGGGCATAGATGTGGATGCAGGAGTAGGAACGTGAACTATAAATGGCCTGTTAGATGTTTGTTGTGTACACTCAGGGTAGATGGTGTTAATGTTGGGTGTTTCAGAATCATCATCAAGGTAGATTGTATTGATGAGGTACGACGCCTCCTTGGTGTTCAAGGGGTCTTTATACACCCGCATGGCTTGATTCTACGGTTGGATCACGTTGGCCTCGTCAAAGGTGATTTGGCCATCGTCGATCATCTGCTGTATATCCTATTTTAAAGTGAAACAATAATCCATGCCATTCTCGTTGCATTGATGATAATCGTAGAAGCGATCCATTCTAAAGCCTTTGGGCACTGGAGGCTCATCAGGCGTCGCTAAGCTTGGGTTCTGAACAAGTTGACAGAACCAGTCGTGTCTCTGGATGGCCGCGGGGGATAACTATTTATGTTTCATCAACCCAGCTTTCAGGAGTTGATCAAAGAGCTAGGATGGCTTCATTGGTAGAGGCATATATTGAGAGGGTTATTTCCTCTTAAAATTTTGTGTACGGTTCGTTGTTGTGTTCTGCGATGATGATGCTTCTAGCGTGGTTGTGGGACTAGGTTTATTATAGCTAGTAGGGGGTACGGGCGACTTATTTTGGTGTGCCATGCTTGCTTATTGCGCTTCTGCTATCACTACTATAGTTGTTTTAGCCTTCTCTTTGTCTTTTTTAGTGTGTTGATTTTTAAAGACTAAGTATGCAGGGTCGTGGCTGTTTTGAGCCGCCTCTTCTATGCTTTTAATCTATACAAAAGCTTGGTTAAGGTTATGTGTGTTAAGGTAGTACAACTTGGATTTAAAAAAGTCATTAATGGCCCCTTTCAAAATAGTAAGCAGGTATGTTTGGGAGATTGGCTCGTGTAGCTCGTTAAGAGCAGCACTCCACCTCTGAATGAATTTCTGTACAGGTTCAAGCGATGCTTGTTTAACCTGTATGAGGCTGTCCAATGTCGCCTCGGGTTTCAAGTTATCCTTGAACCGAGTCACGAAATGGTGTAACAACTCTTCCAAGGAGAAGAGGGAATTCCTCGGCAAGGCCCGGTACCAATCAAGTGCTCTCCCTATGAGAGACATGGGGAACACTCAAAGAATGGCATGGGGCCATGCCTGGAGTAACGTGCATTCTAACCTAAACGTTATGAGATGTGTATTGGGGTCCATCTCCCCATTATACTTGGTTAGTGTCGGCAATGATATGCCTTTGGACAAAGTTAGAGGCGGGACAGAAGGGCTGATGGGATCATCGTGGTAGAAATCCACTACCTTCAGCTCTCCGTCGGCAACCGTTTTGAGGCGCTTTACCTCGTCAATTAATTCTTGCATCAGTTTTTTGGCATCCGCCCAGTCTTGGGCACTCGGTGACATGCCAGCCTGAGGTTGTGGTATAGTGTACAAGTTAGAATGTTGTATGGTAGGTTGAAAGGCCGAAAGTTGTGCGGCCGAGGGTTGTGCTTGTGGCACATTTAGAGGGGGTGGCATTAGAGATGGCACGTTATAGGGGAAAGGCTATTGTTGTTGTGGTTGCAGCTATACTGGGGGAACGTTGGCTAGTTGAACCATATGGGGTGGTATGCTATAGTGAGGAGGTTGATGTTGCTATGGTTGAGTGCCTATCGTTGCCCATTGTCCAACCACATTTTGTGAAGGAGCTCCCTATTGGGTTACAGCGATAGAAGGGGCCCTGTACGTTTGGATGTGGGGAATGTAGTGGGTAGACGTGGATGCTGGTATCACAGGTGGCATCCCTATCACTCAAGACACGAAGGTTTCTCCCATGTTATTGTGCAGGGGTGGTGCTCGCGAGGATGGGTTGGCTGCTGCATCAGGGATGATAGCGAGAGGGAGCATGCTGAATTGCGGGTCAGTCGGAGGTGGAATATGAGCAAATGAGGATGTTTACGGTGGAGGCATTTGTACGTGGGTGAGTCTGAGGGGTTGGAGGGGGATGACTTCCCCTGTGTCTGGATGAAAAATGGGGTTGACATGGTTTTGTGGACTGAGGGTGTGATAGGAGTCCTCGTGTTCTGATTGGGCCGCGAACTCATCCTCCTCTTCCGGTTGGAGATCTATCGCAGGCTGATCCAATGGCTGGCTCCTTTGCAGGAGGAGTCGTGTAACGAGCTCTGAGTACTGTTTTGGAATAGGGATTATATCATACGGAGAGGGGATGAACTCGCATCCCCCCTGTAGAAGAGTTCGAACTACCTCTTCCCCTCCATTTCGGTTCGATCTACTGCCAGACCAACTTGTATCTTCAGAAATATGAAGTTATACTAGTCTTGGGTTATAATGTTAGAGGCTGGGTTCCTCCCTTGCAACCTTAACGACCGGTGGGGCCATGCTGTGGGTTGTGCCGTGGGCTATTGGACGGCCATGGCGCCCACGATGTTGGTGACTTGAGCGGTTGCAGCGGTGGTGTTTACAGGGTTCATGATGATCTGTTGAGGGTGTAACATGGTGTAGGGATGTAAAATTAGTATAAGTACATCATACAGCGTATAACTGCTGGCATATAAGGACAGCGTATACAGCGTATTTGGGCATAGCATATAGGGTCAGCATAGATGAGTCTATGGCGTAAGGCGTACAACGTATATGCCAAGCAGCGTATACAGTGTCAGGGTAGAGCGTAAAACAGGGTTACAGCGTATAGAATGTGGTATAATGTATGGCAGCGTAAACAGAATGTGCGGCGTAGACAAAGTAGCAGGGATAAAGTTGGTGTGCAGCGTAGACGAGGCCTACAACGTAAAGAATGTATAGCGTAAATGAACAATAGCGTAACGTAAAATATGCAACGTAAGCTTTTACAGCCTTATGTGCGGCATAAAGAAAATCTGCACCGTAAAATGTTTAGCATGCGTGTGGTAGCGTAGACGCTGGGGTTTCTGTGGACAGAGTCCACGTGGAGTTGGCAGCGTAGACATTAGAAGATTTGGTGAGAGTGAGTTTGGAATAGGGCAGCGTAAATGTTGATTAGTGTAGATGCTGGGGTGCGTATAGGTGAGGTTTTAGACGTAGGCCCTTCTTCTAGCACCAATTTCTGTACCGCCCGAAATCGTCGGTCTCCGGCTGGAAGGAAACAGAGACCGTCGGATCGCAGGACGTGCACAGAAGACCCTATCTTCGCCTGAGGGCGAGCTGGAATGCACGAAGGCAGAGTACCTTGGGTGGTCCACACGCGAATCAGACAAGGATTTCCCCAAACGTACACCGAAGTGTTATACGCTGGGTTATACATAAACGGCATAACGGGTGTGAAGTAGAGTGTAAATAGCGTGAGCAGTGTAAATGATGTGAACAGAGCGTAGAGGTAAACAAGCGTAAACAGAATACATGCAAGAATTAATGTGGACTATAAATAACTGTAGGAAGAAAATGTAACAATGGTATTACAGAATGAAAATACATGCACCGGTCAAATGCAGTTGTGAGTGGAACACAAGGTGGACGAAAGCCCTGGTGGGTGCAAGGATGATAGCGGCTGGATCACACTATAAGAACAGCGTAGACACTGTATCCTTAGCGTATAGGGTTGTCCAGCATAAGAGGTTTTGATGCTCTGGTTCTTAGTGTAATTGCTTTGTGGTATGATTTCTGATTCTACCAGTAGCCCTCCCTTCATTCAAGTGGGGAATTGGGGCTTTTATACTGGTTGTTACGCTAGACTTGGGTTAGGAGACACGTGGTGCGTTGACCGGATGCATAAGATTTACAAATATACAATATATTACATCTGCTAGGCGTATACGCTGAGTGTATACACTGTATCAGGCAGGCGTATACGCTGGATGGAGATGCTGTGGACGCTGGTGTATACGCCGGGCGTATACGCTGGTTGATGCTAGACATATACGCTGGGGCGTATACACTAATGGATGCTGGACGTATACGCTGGGGTGTATACGCTGATGGTTGCTACCTTGTGCCAAATCTCGCTCTGTAGTGTTGTTTTCATGTCGTCTTGGGAGGTTTCATGCCGGGCGTATGCACCTGTTGTTCCTGGTGAGCGTACATACGTGTACGCTAGGCGTATACACTAAGAATTTGAGCATATATGTTGGGAACGTACACTTGGGCGTATACACTAGAACTTCATACTTAGTGAAAATTGAGCATCTGACCTCCGAAGTTGCCATGTTTGACGCCAAATGTAGCTGTTGTCGTCTAGGGTCCCAGGGACCTACTTGGTGTTGGACAAGTACTAAGCTCCAAATTTTGTGGTGTTTCACTATCTTGTTGATTGAATAGGGACTTTGTTGATTGCAACCAGGGTGATGGATGCAATTGGGGATGCTGTGGTTAGCTAAAATGCAAATGCAAACAATACGTAGCACAACATGAGGATGGCTAAAAAAGTGTAGAAAGATGAAAAAAATGCAAAAAAATGCTACAAATGGGAGAGAGAAATGGAACACTGCCCCAAATGGAAGCATAGTTAACTCCAAAAAATTTCTCAGAAGGTACATAGTATACAATAGGCACAATGAAAGCATAATCACAATCTCGATGGTGTTGGGCCACAAGGTCTAGCACTCACCATGATGAACTATGCCTACTAGGTTGGTCACTGTAGTATACCATGTAGTGTTCTATAGGGCTGCAGTGGGCCATGATGTGCAACTCTACCTATCTACTCATGTGGTGTTCTCTAGGTCTCATTCGCCCACAGAGCTAAGTGCCAAGATGCCAAAATGACAAATGCCAAGTGCTTAGAAATGCTCACATCCAAGGAATGCCAACCACTTGGGAATGCCAACTGCTTGGGAATGCCAACAGTCGGGGAATGCCAACCATCAAGGAATGCCAATAGTTAGGGAATTCCAATATTTGGGAAATTCCAATTTCCAAGGAATGCCAACAATTAGGGAATTCCAATAGTCAAAGAATGCCAACCATCAGGGAATGCCAATATTTAGGGAATGAAAACCATCATGGAATGCCAACAGTTGGGTAATGCCAATATTTAGGGAATGCCAACTATTGGGGAATGCCTATAGTTAGGGAATGCCAACCATTAGGAAATGGCAACAATTGGGAAATTCGAACAGTTGAGGAATGCCAATTGTTAAAATGTTGGGGGGTCCATGGGTATTTATAACACTAGGGTTAGCACAAAACACAAATTAGGTGCCATGTGGTAGTGCAATAGGTGGAACTATGAGAAAAATCTAGAAAATTTTCTAAGTCTAGAGGTGACCAAAAGAATTTCAAACTTTGGTTGCTATGCTCTAGAGTGTAGGTATAATTTGGGACAAACAAGAAGCACAGGAGAAATGCAAATTGCTGATCTTGCTTTCCGGAGGAGTGCTAGAACTAAGGTGAAGGTTGATGATGAGCTCTAGAGGCTTTTAGAGGTTGTCATAGGCTTCTCTTCAGTGCTATGCTAGCTATGATCTAGAGAATAACATAACACTTAGACAAATATTGAATTTGATGTCCAGCACTAGCTATGCTTGCTACGCTCTAGATCGTAGTAGGGATACTTAGAGAAAACTTGGCATAAATTTGGTCTTCTTCCATGTAATGCTAGCTATGCTCAAGAGTGTAGCACCAACACTTAGAAGAATTTGCCAAGTTTTGACACTTAAGTAAATTTGCAGTTGTAATTTTGAAGCCTAAAATTGATGGTGTTTCAATACCCCCTCTTTGTTGACGTCTGGAGGAGTGGCCCAAGAGACGTCAAAAAAGAATTACAAAACACCATAGCAAACATCGCACCAACATCAATCATCAGTACCAGATTAGTTGTCATTTCACCATACTCAAGAGTGCTAAGGGAATAAGGGTATGCTGAGGGACAAGGGGTATAGGCAATACTAGGGATATGAACTATAAACAGTGATCATTGCATGAAGTGGCTTGCCCCTGAAATTTTTACCTCTTGTCGAAGAGTTCATGAGAGAGTCAAAGTCAATCCAAGGCTAGGCCAATTACAAAACTGTAGCTTTGTCAATTTTCTTGGGGATGTGCTTTTTCCCTTTTTTTCTTTTTTTTTTCATTTTTTGCTCACTTTTTAAATAAGTTTTTCCTCTCTCTCTCTCTCTCTCTCTCTCTCTCTCTCTCTCTCTTCTTTTGCTATGAGGTGAACCTTCATTGGATTCAACTTACTACTAAATGCTAACTATAAATTGGCCATCAAGTAAATGGGCTTTGCTTTGATGTGATCATGTCACATCTATAAGATTGGTGTCTCCTCTGAGAGATGAGTTGCATTACATCTGCTTGGGCTTTGACCAACTAACAAAGGCTTCCCATGGGATGAGTTGCATTACATCTACCATGGGTTCTATGGTTGACATGAAGAGAATGTCATGTGCATTTATAGTGTGTATGCACCAAAGGATTTGCATGTAGGGGAATGCAGAAAATGAAAGAGGGTATGGGAATGTGGGAGTGAATGTGCATAGGCTGAAATGATATGGATAGGGATGTGCATTGCTAAGTAACTTTGCTAGCCCAATCATGCACATTGGAGCAAGGTGGTGACTTGCTGTTACAATGAGGTGCACCTCTGCAAGACCACCTATGGGGCTTTATCTTGCAAACATATCTCCAAGAAGACAAGAATACCACAAAACATGAGATGTAAATATAAATGCTAGATGTGAAGATGCTACAAGTGCTAGATGTGAAGATGTTGCAAATGCATCAAATGCTACACTAGTTGTAAGTGCTAAAGAATCCAATGAAAATGTTAGGGCAATGATTCTATGAGTCCTCTGAAGGTTGCATTGATGGTAGGTACTCCAAAATATTAGCACAATGGTAGGAGGTAATGATGTTCTAAGTGCCCCAAGGGTTTCACCAATGGTACGTGCTCCAATAGATCAACAACATGATAGTTTAAAGTCCGGTAGACTATGAACTCAATTTAAGGTTCTAGCAAACTATGATGTGTTAGTTTATAGTCCTAGTAGACTACTGGGTGCTAGTTTAATGTCATAGCATATGGTGGATGTTGTGCCAGTTTAACATCATGACCTAAGAACAATCTACACCAGTTTATAGTCATAGTGGACTATCTCTACTAGTTTTTTGCATCATGGTGGAAGAGTGCTTTCCTTGTTTGTGTGAGGTGCAATGTTGCATGCGTAGTCATGTTGTGTGCCTGCAAGATCTTGCTAAAATCAACTAAAAAATAACATCAAGTGGCACCTATCTTAAATAGAGTTAAAATGCATGAATGAAATGAAAGCAATGCAAAAAGTGATAGTTTTAGGCCATTATAGGCCCTGGGCTAGTTTAAGCCTTTTCGGGCGATGTGTTTTTATAGTTTTATGTTTTTTTATGTGTTTTTGATGTTTTTCAAATGCAATGCATAAGCTAAGTGGATGGATGCGTAAACAAAGTAGAAATATATAAACAAAGTGAAGTGGTGTGTAAACTAGGCAAACAAGTGAAATGTAAATGCATGAACAAATGCAATACAAGAAAAAATCAAAAATGCATGGCCCATGGAGGCAAGGGGTAGGTAGGCACTTAGCACATTTTTAGCCAAGGGAAATTCTTGGTCACATAGTTGCTTCCTAACTAGGCATGGATTAAGAGGCATGCAAGGCTTAGGATCCTTTGATGGCTATTGGCTTCAACCACTCGTTCGGGTATGTTAGCCTTAAGTGTTGTGTTGGTTTCCACAAGTGTACCACCAAGAAACTTCACCTTCACCACTTTCCCCATGTCTATGTTGCGGACAATCAAAGAGGAGGTGTTATCACCATGGATGATAACTTGACCACCTTCGTATGAAAGGTGGACTTCTTGGTAGATGGGAGAGGATATGGCCCATAGTTGGGCTGGCCAAGGCCTACCCAGGATCATGTTAAAGCCTAGCATCTCCTCTATGACAATGAAATATGCATTGGCAGGGAATTTCTCTCATGCTATGAAGGCTAAGTTGATTGTACCCCTGATAGTGACATGTGATCCATTGAAGGACTTTAGACATGCAATTTCGGTTGGCCTGATTTCATCTACTAGGCCTAACTTGGTGATGATGGAGTATAGGACTATGTTTGTTACTGCACCATCATCAACATGCACTCTCCAGATCGTGCACTACCCAACACGTACGCTAATGGATAGTGGAGCTATAGTGACCTCCCCTTGTTTGGGGTTGACTGTAATTGCATCATCGTAAAACACCAAGAATGTTGAACCCAATTCCTATGGTGTAGGGGGTAACATCATTGCATGGATGGATGCCTCATCTGTAGGATGTCCTCCATAACAAGAATGAAGGACAAAATCTGGGCCAATTCTTAGTAGTGAGTACATGAGGTCATGACCAGGTCATACAAGCTCAATGTTGTGTTCTTTTGCTTGAGCATCTGTTTCACCTGGGTTAGTGCAACTATAAAGTCCTTATCATTAGCCGTTATGTTGGCCTTAACTTCCTCCATGTGGCTTGAGAGATGGATTTCTTATGGAGGGGACTTGGGCTTGGATTGCTTGGCCTACTTAGGGGAAGGGGCTCTAGTGTTTGATTGTTGCTTGCTGGTTATGGCCTTTGCTTTGGCCATGGGGGTTGCAAGGCAGTCATTCATCCTCTTGTATTGCCATTTGGTAGTCCTACCCAGGTTGCTAGTGAAGTTAGCTCTTGAAGGAGGAGGGACCAAGACATTGCCCACTATTGGGCTTTATGTAGGTGAGGAGCCATCATTTTGTGGCACCCTTATGAAAAATTATGGTTTAGGAGTTGTTGTAGAGCCAACTCGTTATGACAACTTGATGAAGAAAGGTTGCTTAGCGGTTTTTCTTGTTGCATCATACCAGTTTAATGTCTTAGTGGATAATTGCTATGGTATCCTTACCACAAAGGGTGTTGTGGATGCTTGAGGTGGTACATTAATAACAAAGGGGGACCTCTTGTGCAAGTTGAGGGGATCCTTGCCTTGTTATAAGGCACACAAATCACACAAGGTTGTTATGCAGGTTTAGACTTGCCACCTATTCTGATGGAGTTTATGACATAGGGGATATCATCTACGTTAGATTGGCTCATTGTGTCAAGTACCAATTGACCCTATTCTATCATTCTTTGTAGATCATCCTACAAATCCTAACAATTGTTTCTACTATGACCAGACAACTGGTGATAATGATAGTATTGTTCTAGTTGGAAATGTTGTGGTACCAGGGGCTCATTTGGTACTACTGAGGTGGGTTTCCTCAATAGCTCATAGCACCAATCATGTCATTGGAGAGCAATTGCTAATACTTTTTTATGTTGAATTTGCCTAGCTTTCAAGAGTTTCTCCAATAGTTTAGAGGGTTCCATCAGTAGTGGTGTATACTTTGAGCAATCCTCGCACTCAAAGCTGGGCCTTAGTGTATCCCCTACCGATGTAGGTGAGTTGGTGCTAAAGTTGGTGGCTTTGTGTGCTAGGTCCTTGGGTTGCTTAACTATGGAGCCCTAGTTGGTTGCTTTTGCACTTATGGCCACTATTGCCACTGTTGCATTTTTCTTGCATACATGTTGGTTTCTATAGGCCACATAAGTTGTGTCATTACTAGCTTGGGCTACCTCTTCTATGCCTTTTGTTTAGGTAAAGGCTTGGCTAAGAGACTTTGTGGCTAGGTAATATAGTTTGGACTTGATGAAGTTGTTCACTGCACCCTTGAAGATGGCCAATAGATGTGTCTCTGCTAGGGGTTCATGGATTTTGTTTAATGTGGTGTTCTAGCATTAGAGGAATTTTGGCATAGGCTCTAGGGGTCCCTACTTAACTTGCATGAGTTGGTCAATGGTTGCTTCGGGCTTTAGGTTGTACGTAAAGCATGTCACAATCTAGCTTATGAGATCCTCCAATGAAGAGATTGAGGCCTTGAGTAGTGCTCAATACCAATCTAAGGCCTTGCCAGTGAGTGACATGGGGAAGATAGGCATGATGGCATCTGCCCAGGCTTGAATGAGTAGGCACTTAGATCGAAATGTGATCAAGTGTGCATTGGAGTCCCCTTTATCATTACACTTGGTGAGTTGAGGCAACTAGACCCCAATTAGGAGAGTCAAGGGTGGGACCATAGGACTTATGGGATCATCTTGGTAGAAGTTTACCACCTTGACAATGTTGAAGAAGGTAGCCTTAAGTTGATTGATCTCCTTCGTCAAGCTCTGGATCAGCTAGAATGCATGATCCAAGCTTGAGGATGTGCCAACCAATTGCATTGTTTGGGCTTGTGTTGGTTGCATAGCATATGTTTGGATTGTAGGTTTTGAAGTTTTCCATTTTAAAGTTGTAGTGGATGGTTGTTACCAATTTAACGTCATAGCATATTGTTGTTGCTAGTTTAACATTGTAGCAAATAGGTTTAGTTGATGTGTTGGCTAAGTAATGGACGCGATGACCAAGGTGGGCCACACATGAGTGGGTTGAACGAACACCATGGATGTTGATGAGACAAGCAAGACGTAGGATGCCTAAATTATCTAGGGTTGGGAGGTGGTCCTTATGTGACCATAGGGTTGGGAAAATGCAGCGGTCACTTACAAGGAAGGCTGAATTGGCATGTTCACCATCTTGGAGGGGACAAGTGAACTGAATTGAGGAGGTGTTGTACTAGGGAGTGGTTATTGGAAGATGGTTTAGAGGGGGTTCTTGCATTTAGAGCAAGCATCAAACTCATCTTCTTCCTCCTGTGAGGATTCCTCATAGGTTGTCCCAACATCATACTTGTTTGAATGGATGAGTTGAGACAATAGCTAGTGGTAGAACTCCATGAGTGGGATTTTGTCGAACAAGGAGGGGTTGTACTCCCATCCATCCCAGTGGACTCATTCCTATTCTTGTTTTTCCTGCAAGTTAAGGAAATCCACTGGTAATCTTACTTGGATTTTTGCAAAAACAAAATTTTATTATTTGTGGCTTAGTGTGGCATGCTTTGGATGGATTGTGGTGCAAAATGTATTAGAAACCAATATGGAAGGTTGATCTATATTCATGTTCACAGATCAGGCTATGAGAGTTTCTGTTTGCAAAAAATAGCTAACTCTAAAAACTACAGAAAAATGACTAAGCCTGCCAATAGCAAAAAAATGGCTAAGTATAAAAATGCAAAAAAATGGCTAAGTGTGAAAACTACAAAAAGTTGACTAAGTATATAAATTGCAAAAAATTGACTGAGTATAAAACTGTAGAAAAAAATGCAAAGTATAAAAATTTAGAAAAAATGCTAAGTATGGAAATGCAGAAAATGCTAAGTATGAAAATGCAGAAAATATGCTAAGTATGGAAATGAAGAAAAAATGCAACTATGGAAGTTGCTAAAATGGCTAACTCTAGTGCTACACTTGCTATGTTGGAGCTTGCTATGCTTTGAGAACTTGTTACACTCTCTAGAGCATCCAAAGTTCAACACAATGAATACACTTGATCTTTTGTCCTACAAGGTTCCATGGGAATCGATGACTGAGACCAATCTATAGGAACTAATGGTGGGGAGAGCATATAGGACAATAATGAAAAAATGTAGAAGGAAATGGTAAGGCCCTCCTTCTAGCACCAGAAAACTATAACAACCAAAAACATTGGTGGCTGGAATCACCGAGCGGTCAACAAACACATAGCCTTAAGCTCGCCTCCATGCGAGGGCCTTTCTAGAAATAGAGGTGGAGCATCCTAAATGGTCTTCTTAATTGAATATGGACTTTGTCAATTACAACTAGGGTAATAGATGCAATAGGGGGTGGTGTGGTTAGCCAAAATGCAAATGCAAACAATACATAGTACAATGTGAAAATGGATGATAAAGTGCAAAAAGATTTAAAAAATGCAAAAAAATGCTAGAAATGGGAGGGAGAAATGGAACACCCCCCAAATGAGAGGTAGTTAAATCCAAAAAAACATCTCAAAAGGTACATAGTGTACAATAGGCATAGTGAAAGCGTAGTCATAGTCTTGGTGGTTTTAGCCACAAAGTCTAGCACTTGCCATGATGAATCGCACCTGTCAGGTTGGTCACTGTAGTGTACCATGTAGTGTTCTGTAGGGCTATAATGGGCTATAGTTGGCCATGATGTGAAACTCTACCTCTCTACTATTGTGGTGTGATCTGGGTCTCATTCACCCACAAAGCTAAGTGCCAACATGCCAAAATGCCAAATGCAAGTGCTTAAACATGCTCATGTCCAAGGAATGCCAACCACTTAGGAATGCCAATAGTCAAGGAATGCCAACAGTCAAGAAATGCCAACCATTAGGGAATGTCAACTATCGAGTAATGCCAATAGTTAGGGAATGCCAACAATCGGGGAAAGTCAATCATTGGGGAATGCCAATAGTTGGTGAATGTCAATAGTCGATGAATGCCAACTCTCAACGAATTCCAATGGTTAAAATGTTGGGGATCCATAGGTATTTATAACACTAGGGTTAGCATAAAACACAGATCAGGTGCCATGTGGTAGTGTAGTAGGTGGAACTATGAGAAAAATTCAAAAAAATTTCTAAGTTTGGAGATGATCAGAAAATTTTCTAACTCTGGTTGCTATGCTCTAGAGCATAGGTACAATTTGGGATAAATGCAAAGTGTAGGAGAAATGAAAATTGCTAATCTTGCTTGCTGGAGGAGTGTTGAAACCAAGGTAAAGGCTGATGATGAGCTTTGGAGGCTTTTAGAGGCTGTTGGAGGCTTCTCTTCATTGCTATGCTAGAGCATAATACAATACTTAGACAAATTTTGAATTTGATATCCAACACTAGCTATGCTTGCTATACTCTAGAGTGTAGCATGGATACATAAAGTAAACTTGGCACAAATTTGGTCTTCTTCCATGCTATGCTGGCTATGCTTAGGAGCATAGCACCAACACTTAGAAGAATTTGCCAAGTTTTGACACTTAGAGATTTGTACTTGCAATGCTGAAGCCCAAAATTGGTAGTGTTTCACCTTCCTTCTTCCATGATGGGCACTACTGCCCTAGTGTAGAAATCCATGGTATCTAGTTTCGTTCATGTCTCATCCACTTCTGCGAACTCAGGGTTGAAAAAGGCAAGTTTGGGTTACTAAAAATAGCAAAATATTTATAATTCCAATGATTTTGAAAAATATAATACATGTTTCCACTCTAGGAATGGTATCGCCAACATGGATGCATGGGTGTTAAGGTTTCCATAAGGTTTTAAGTGTCAAATTAGAAAGCTTAGGTGTTGGGTGGGGCCCATAATTCAAAAATTTAAAATTTTGAAAAAGTGAAGTTGTTTCCCATATAAAACCACTATGAACTAGAATTTCCCCCTTATGCACTTAAATGCACTTGTATTTATGATACACTGAATTAGTAGTTGGGGTTTCAAAGTTTGCATTTATGTTTTAGATGAGTTTTATATGTTTAGATTTTGAAATTTTTGACGATAACTATCATTCTACAACAAAAACACATTGGAGGAGAGATCTAGAAGAGTTTTTGATGGTAGAAGAAATCTAACTTCAACATGGAATCCTTCCATCCTTCCAATACTAAACGTAGAATCTTCATCCTTCTCCTTTTTCAGCTACACTCAACATTGAGCCTACCATGGTCCCAAAGCAATGTGGAGGAAGGAGCAAAACCCCTATGATATAAAAGATGGATGAACATTCTTGGGATCTAGAAGAAGTACATAGCTCCATCTCCTTCTAGGCTTATTTTTGCCTTTTTTCTCTATGGTTTCTCTAGTTTTTTATTTCCTATGTGTTAAAGCTATTTTTTACAAATCTACTCTAATGGAGGGATTAAAATAAAATTTTCATGAAATCCCACCTCCTATTTTGGTTGCTTCCATGTAGATCTATACTCATTTTTTTGATTTTGTAGATTCAATTTTGAAAATAAGGTTTGTTGTTTTATGTTTTTTTTCCAAAAATTTTCAAGTGTGGCCAATTTTTTAGATCTAGACCTTAGGATTTGTTAACATTAAATTTTTACAAAATCTTATCCCATTATTTTGATGTAAATTTTAATTAATTTCAATTATTTTTGCTATTTCAACTATTTCCATGGCTATATGAAGTCAAGGTTGAGGTTTTTGAAGTTTTGGGATGAAAAAGCAAGCAATGATGTGTATTTTTATCTTGGGAAAATGGCTACATATCTTGGGAGAATGGCTACATATTTTTATCTTGGGAGAATAGCTACATGTTTTTCTCTTGGGATTGTAGCCCTTCTTTTAGTCTTTCTAATGGATATTGTCTCATTTAATTTGGATTCATAATGATGAAGTTATGGTTGTTTCCTTAACATTGAGCAGTTAGGTTGTTTGTGTTGCTTTTGTAATTTCATGTAATTTTCTGAATTTTTTCTCATAAAATGGCAAAGGTTTTGACAACTTTCTAGTTTTTTAAGTAGGTTTCAGCTTTACTTTCCAATGGAGGTGGAATCACTATGATTGGACTTACAATGAATTTTCTATAATTTTTTTACTAAGCATCTGTAATAAGGATGGTTGTGCCATTTTTGGATTATTGTTCAAATTTATGAATTTTTTCTACATAAACAACAAATATTTTGAATTTTTACTAACCATGGGTGCATATAAATCGATTTAAGATTTCAAAAAATGGTGATATCACTCCATTTGGAGCTCAAACAAATTTTTGGTGAATTATTTATGAACCCTATGTGAAAAGGGGTAAATGTTGATGGCTATGGTTTTGGCCAAATTTTTGTTATGTTTTGTGTAGATATGGTTACATAGTTTTAGTTACAATGGTCATGGCTATAGGGTTCATAATTTTAGGATTTGTTTCATGATGGAATCTTTAAAATCCAAGCCCAAATGAATTTTTCATGAATTTTTTTGGCTATGGCTATGTGAATAAGGCAAAATTATGGTTGTAGCACATTACCCATTTGGAAATGGAAGTGGTTGATATGTATAACTTATGTTTTTCTTTTGTCAACATGTAAAACTAATGCTTAATTTTTTTGAAGATTAAAAGATTTTTCTATTGTTAGCAAGCTTTTACTATGGCTACATAGTTTTTTCTATGTTTATGAATATTTTTCTAAATTTGTGCATGTACCAACTGAAAACATCAGTGGCTGGAACACCGAGAGGTTGCCAGGTGAACAGTTTAACCCTAGATTTGTCTGAGGCCTGTGCTAGAGAAAACAGAAGTAGGGCACCCTGAATAGTCTAGTTGATCAGACAGGGACTTAATCAGTGTATCTTAACCTTATGTAACCATTGTTTTGAAGGTGAGACACATGAGGTAAATCGATGATCAATAAATGCAGAATGGAGAAAATAGTGCAAGACAATGATAATAGTAAATAAATAGTAGAACAAAATCGAGTGAGAAAATGCACCTTACCAAGGTCATGGATTTGATTCTTTGCTTTGTTTGAAAGGTGTACAATAGGTTATGCAATGCTGGAGACACACAGAGAACTCAAAGATAACTAGAATGCTCAAGAAAAATGCCAAATATGCCTTCTGAAAGCCAACTTGAAAGCCAACTGCAGCAAAAAGCCAACTCTATTTGCCAAGAAGCAAATCAAGGAGCAAACCAGCCAACATGAAAAGCCAACAAGCCAATTTCTCTTGTCAATGTAAAAATACCAACTCGTTGAACAAAAACACCAACCCTTTGAGCATTGTTTGTTGGGGTATTTATAGGGCCAGGAACAGGTGAGAAATGTGGTCTGGATGCCATGTGTCCTAGATCCCACAAGATGCTAATGTGCTTGTACCATGTAGGTGTGCCATGACTATACTGTCGTAACTGTATGTTCTGAGATCCAGTGTGCTAACAACGGAAACAAAAAATGGAGCTTACACTCTAGGACTATGTCTTCCATGCTCTTACGAGTAGGGTGAAGCATAGGAAAATTGTTTTGGGAGCTAACCAGGGGATGTGCAAAATGAAGTAACATTGCTGATTTCACCAAGGAGATGCCAGAGTGAGGAAGATTGCTGTCAACAAGTTCTAGAGTTTCCTGAACATGTCTTGATGCTTCCGTACCAGTGTTGCATTACTCACGCTATCGAGTACATTGGTGTAGCGTAAGTGGCTGCTTTCTATGTTGTGCTACGCTACGTAGCATAGCATAGCGTAGCCACTAGTCTTGACTAAACTTGTTTTAGAGCTGAAAGAATTTGTCTAAGGCTTAGTTATGCTAACAACTGCAACTTTTTTCCTTCATGTCAGGAAGCTTTTAAACTCATTGAACTTATGTTTGAAACATTTTTGTTGCTCTTGCATTGTTGCTATGTTGTGCTATGCTATGTAGCGTAGCACAACATAGCAACCAATGTATCCTACATCTTCATTTAATCCGTCATTTTCTAGCAAGAAACTTTGCTTGAGGCCTAGGGTCTAAGTAGGGAAACTAGTTTTGGAGGCCGAAGTGTTGCTGAGTGCAATTTTTTTGTTGGAATCACTTGGCAAGATGGGCCTTTCCACTTTGCTTTTGCTAGGCTACGCTATGCTACATAGCATAGCATAGCGTAGAACCTTGTGTTGACTAAATCTTGACTTGTTTTTGCAATCATTCTATCAATTTGCACTTAGACGCTTGAGCAACTATCTTTCAAGGCTTGCTACGCTACATAGTGTAGCAGACATCTTCACTAGAAAACTTTCCAAACTATTTTTCTCATCCCAAACACTCTCAGAAACTCCCAGCATAGTTTTTGCGTAGACTGTCAGCTGGGTCAATTTTCTAGGTAGGCAGGCTGGAGAGTCCGTTGGACCTATAAGCTCTAGAGATAGAAAACTTGCCAGAATGGTCACTCTAACCTTAGTGCCTACATTTTCCTGCTGAACTATCATGATGTTGCACTTGTGGAAGTCCTTGCATAAATTCTAAGACCCTGCTGAGGCATGAGAGTCCTATAATTGTATGGTGCTTCATTGTCCCCTCTTTGTCGACATATGGAGGATCCACTCGATAGACATCAACAAAGAATATGAAACACCATGAAGGACAAGTTGCTAACATCGCTCTCTGGTGGTTGCTCAGATGTTGCTTTGCTATGCTTGGGAGTAACAGGATAGTTATGCAAGGAAAAGGAAAAATGGTGGACTTGAGGGGATAGGTTCAAGAAAAGGTAGGATGAAATTTAGCATGGTCCCTTGTCGGAGTGCTTGTGAGGGAATTGGCCCACGTGGACATCTTTTCTTTTACTAGCTTCTGACCTCTAGTTAGAATGCTTGGAGAGGGTTATTGTAAAACAGCTGGTGTGCCATTTGATTTGGGTACATGCTCTTCTTATTTTTTTCATTTTTTTGTTTGTTTTTTTTTTGTGTTATGCTTTTGTGCTTTTTTTTGTTGTTTAGCCATATTCATTTTCAAACAACCTTGTTGTTGTAGGAAAAACATTTTCTCCCTGGGATGAGTTGTGTTACATCCATGTGGGGCTTTCACCTACCTATAGATGCATCCCATGTGGGGAGTTTCATTACACACATCATGGAATTTGCGGTTAAGCATATGGAAGGGCTTTACATCCGTCAAAAAAGCTTGTAAAAGAGGTGTGAAAATGGAAACTGTAGGTTTGAGAAATGAGATGATGGAGGTTAAAGGAAGGGGTAGGATGTGCACTCCCAAGTGGCTAAGCTAGTTAGAGTGGTCACCTTAAAATGACGTCGTGTCCTGTCCACCTGGCTAAACACATCTCTGACTAACACCATCTTAGCCTGTATCCTACAAACACAATAGAAAGAAAACTAGAGAAATGTAGCCATGAAAGATAGTTAGGCAAAGGTCTTACTTACTTCAGACATCACTGAAGTGACAAGTACTCTTGTTGAGGCATGAAACATGTAAAGTACGAAGGCCAGCAGCAACTCTGGTAGCGGTAGGCTAAAGGGGTCGGCACTGAGGGGGCTAAGAGTTGTGGCAATGCAAATTCTTAGGAGTCCCCATCCAAGGTAAACATCATTTAGTTCAGCTATAAGGTAAGAGGCCTAATAGCTAAACATCTTTTGAGCTTGGATGATGGCTTGGATGATGGCGGGGACTAGAGGGTAGCAACTTTGTGGTTGAACCACAATAGTGCAGGGGCTCTAGTAGTAGGTGCTAACAATGAAAGCTACTACCAGGGCAATGGGCTGTGGTAGCGGTAGCTCCGAAAGGTCAGCAAGATGTCAGATGACATCTCCAAAGGATCAATAAGATGCTAGGGGCAGTGGCGGTGTATTTCTTCCAGAGGATGCTTTCTTATCATCATAAATTGCATTCTATAACTGCAATGCTCTACCCCGCATGGGCACTATGCCCGCTCACTTGTTTGAATGGTTATCGATTGTGAGCTGAGAAGGTTATTCCATGAACCTAGTTTAAGCTCCTAGTAGATCATCTGATATACTGGTTTAAGGTCCCAGTAGACCGTTGTGCTAGTTTAAGGTCCTAGCATAACGCTATGCTAGTTTATCATTGTAGCGGACGGTGGATGGACTAGTTTAAGATCGTAGCGGACCGTCTATGCCAGTTTAATGTCATAGCAGACATTTTGTGTCATTTTATAGTCATGGCGAACCATCTATGCCAGTTTATAGTCATGGTAGACTATGAATGCTAGTTTATAGTCGTAGCAAACTATGGATACCAGTTTATAGTCATAGTGGACTATGGATGTCAGTTTATAGTCATAGTGGACTATGGATGCCAGTTTATAGTTGTAGCAGATGATGGATGCCAATTTATAGTTGTAGAAGACTATTGATTCTTACCTTGCTTCTACATTAGATGAATTATGGCTTCAAGTATAAGTGGTTCACAGGATTTGCAAACTCTCTACCATCTATGTTTTCCAAATTGAAGGATCCATTCTCGTAGGCTTTTGTGACTATGAATGGACCTTCCCAATTTGCCAAAAAATTATCTACATGTTCATGCACAACTTTGAGGACTAGGTCCCCCTTCTTAATTGGCCATCAATGTAGGTTTTCATGATTCTTTTGTCACTACTTGTCCTAATACCATTCGATGTAACCCAGTGTTTGTGCACGCTCTTCCTCTAGCAAGTCGAGATCAATGATCCTTGATTTGTTGTTCTTGGCTTCATTTACAATGCTTGAAGGGATCATCTGCAATGATGGTACCTACAATTCAAGAGGCAACACTACTTTAGATCTGTAGACTAGGCTATAGGGGGTCTTACATGTAGCCATCCTACACATCGTACGGTAGGCCCAGAGCACATAGAGGATTTGTTGTGCCATCACCTCTTGCTATTGCTAAGCATTCTTTTAAGCAAGTTGATGATGGCCTTGTTTTTTGCTTCTACCTGATTGTTAGCCTATGGATAATATGGTGATGAGAACAATTTCTTAATGACAAGGTTGCTACAAAAGGTTCTAGTTTTCGCACTACTAAACTATGGCCCGTTGTCTATCACAATAGTCATGGGAAGACCAAACCTTGTTACAATGTTTTCTAGGATGAAGTGGCAAACCTACTGAGATGTAGTTTTCCTAAGGAGGATAGCTTCTACCCACTTCGTAAAGTACTCAATGACAGTAATGATGAAGCTATGTCCTACGAAAGACTTGGGTGTTATGGGTCCTATGATATCTAGTCCCCATCATTGGAATAACCACATGATATGTGTAGGGTGCAACTTAGTAGGTAACACATGTATGAGATTTGTGTGATGTTGGCATGTGTCACATGTCTTTACTTTAGAAAAATAGTATCGTTCCATACAAGGCCAATAATAACCTAGACATCTAATCTTAGCTGCCATGACCTTGAGAGCTATGTGTCCTTCACATAGTCTTTCATGGACCTCACTAACTATTTTTTGTGCCTCCTCCCCACCAACACAAGTTAACAGTATTCCATCAAAGGAGCGTTTACACAAGGTATTATCTCCTACTAGGACATACTTCTGTGCTCGCTTTCGGATTACATCCCTTTGGGTAGATGTCAAGTCGTGTGAGGCTTCACCATGTTCCAGGTAGGCTTTCACATTATCATACCACTCTTGGATGTTGGTAGTGCTTATGGAGGCCATGTGTACTACTCGGGTGATAAGGTCTATGCACTCTATTATCAAAGTAGGTAGAGTCGTGAATAGGTGTGATAGCACATTTAATGCTAGTGTAGCTAAGGCATTGACTACGGTGTTCTCACTGCATGGCACATGCTGGATGTCTATTGCGGTGAATTGTTACAACAAGTTTTTGGCCAAATCATAGTAAGGCTATAAATGCAAAGCTTTACAGGCATAGACCTCATTGATTTGATTGACAATGAGTTGAGAGTTACCTCAAACTACCAAATGTCAGATTTTTAATTTTTGGTCTACTAAGAGGCCCTTGAGGAGTCCTTCAAACTCAGCTACATTATTCATACAAAGGAACATGAAGTGGTAAGCAAAAGGTTGCATGTCCCCCAAGGGGAATGTAATGACAGTGGCAGCACTGCCAGCTTGCATGGTTCTTGTTGGCGACCGTTTGGGACGCGACCGCCAACGAGTGTCCTCGAACAGGATTTAGGTGCATGTTGGTCTCTGGCAACACCAAGGCCCAGATACCTCCAAATAACTCAGTGGTTAATGTGAGTATGTGTGTGTGCTGTTGCGGCATGCGGTT
>MNCI01026522.1:2948-22659 GCA_015680685.1 Gnetum montanum
TTTCCATAGTGTTTGAAATTTAATACGTTGTGGCACATGTGTGGGATTCCAATAGAGAACCTTATATCTCGGTTGATATTTAACTTTCCTAATCCTTAGGTCATGACATTGCTTATTGAATGCCTTGTGCAATTCATTATATGATAGGGTAGCTAGTCAGTTTTCATCTAGCAAATTAAGGTTACTAACCATTGTTTCTATGCTAGGTCAAGGTTAAGGTTGAGGTCACATGCCGTGGATAGTGTACGAAGCTCAATTTGAATAGGAAGTGGTGGTAATTTACCGTACACTAACTCATATGGAGAGTAGCCTGTGGGGAGTTTCCATGTGGAGCAGTATGCGCAAAGAGCATCGTTTAGTTTAGTGCTCCAGTCTTGCCTAAACTTACTAATAGTTCTTGTCAATATTTTCATAATCTCCCTATTGGTAACTTTGTCTTAACTATTCAACTTGGGGGTGGTATGGTGTAGTCGATTTATGCTCAATCCCTAAGCGTTGCATTAATTTCTGAAAAGTTACACTTGTGAAGTGTCTACCATTATCTATAATAAGTGCACATGACATACCAAACCTATTTATGATTTGTTGTTGAATAAATCATGCAGCTGTAGATGATGTACAATCTTTAATAGCAGTTGCTTTGGCCCATTTTGTTAGGTAATCAATGACAACAATAATATAAGCTTTTCCATTGGACATTGGTGTAATCAGCCCCATAAAATCAATTCCCCAAATGTCAAAAGGTTCTAACAGTTGAATCCATTGTTGCGGACCCTCCATTCTAGCAATCATTCCCCCATCACATTAATAGCACTCACAAGATTGGACAAAATGATGGGCCAATAATATCCTACAAGTAAGATCTTGATAGCCATTCATCTCCCAGTGTAATAACCCCCACAATGACCCTCATGAGTGTCTTGGAGAACTCATAGTTTATCTATATCAGGAACACACCATTGAACCAAGCCATCAGAACACACTTTATAAAGTTTTCCATTCATCTCCATAAAGTACTTGGCTCAGTGAAGAAACTATTTTTTCTTCTTAAGGTTTAACTCTTGTGGTGTTTGTTTGGTAAGGAGATAGGTAATAATGCTACTATACTAGTTTGTCTCCATGGGTGATTGATTATTCACTACACCAGCAAAGAGGAATTGATTAGGGAAATGATCAAAAATTGGATACTCATCCTCTTTGTTCTCCCATTACAATTGAGATAATGATCAGCAACTACATTCTCGGTGCCCTTGCGATTGATCATCGTTAAATCAAACTCTTGTAAGATTAGAAGTCATTGTATGATACGATGACTTACCATTGGCTTATTCATGAGGAATTGGATTGCACTCTAATCTGTATGTATATATACTTTATATCCTAATACATAGTGTCTAAACTTTTCTAGTGCAAACACTACAGCCATTAATTCTTTCTCTATGGTAGTGTAGTTAAGTTGTGCACTAGCAATACTTCTACTTGCATAGTGGATGTAATAAGGACACTCTTGGTCATCTAACTGTGTAAGTACGGCTCCTAAAGCATAGTTGGATGCGTTGATCATGATATGGAATGGTTTGGACTAGTCAAGAGCTTGTAGAATGGGTGTTTCTACTAACGTCTATTTCAAAGTTTGGAAAGCTAATTCGCATTCCCTGGTCCACTCAAAAGGTACGTCCTTTTTCATTAATTCCACCAATGGTTTGACAACCTTTGAAAATTTCTCAATAAATCTCCTATAGTAGCTACTATGTCCAAGGAACGACTGAATATTTTGACAATTTCTGGTTGACAAGTAATTCCTTGGATAATTTTGATTTTCTTGAGGTCTACCTCTATCCCTGTGTGTGAGATGTTTTGCCCTAGTACTATGCCTTCTTGAACCATCAATTGAGCCTCAAATTGGTTTCTACACATATTTTTAACACTTGCTCCAACCAGTCCAAGGCTTGATCAAAGTTTGCTCCATAAGTGGAGAAGTCATCCATAAAGACCTCCATGCCATTCCCTATCTACTGTTGCAATATGCTTAGAACTAGTCATTGAAATGTTGTAGGGGCATTGCACAAGAAAAACAACATTTGTTTGTATGCAAACGTTCCCCAAGGACTAGTGAACGTAGTTTTGGCTTGGTCTTCTGGGGCTATTTATATTTGGTTATATCTGCTATATCCATCTAGAAAAATGTAATAGTGATGCCCTGTAATGGTGTGAATCAGTTGAAAAATGGCAATGGAAAGTGATCTTTGAATGTTGCCATATTTAGTAGCCTAAAATCTATGCACACCCTCCATTTACCTCCCTTTTTAGGCACAATAACGAAGGGGCTAACCCATTCGCTATTAGAAATGGCATACATGAACCCAGCCTTGAGAAGCTGTTTGATTTCTTCCTTAACTACTTGCTTCTATAGTTGTCTTCGAGCCTTCATGGAGGGGTCAATGTAAATTCTATGTTGGCATATCCTAGGATCTATTCTAGTTAATTTGGGATATGACCAAGTGAAGGCTTCCAACCATTTATTTATTAGTTTTAGTAGTTCCTGTTTCTATTGAGGAGCAAGCTTAGCATTGATAATTACCAATTTTTCATTTTTAAGGAATGTGTATTCCATACCAGTGGGCAATGGTTTCAGCTTGAGGGGCTCTTGCTTAAATTTNGCCTTAGTATCAATCAAAACTTTAGAGCCCCCTTCAACCCAATNAGGGGGCTCTAAAGTTTTGATTGATACTAAGGCATTTAAGGAAACATCCACTTGTGATTACAAGGGCTTGGTTGGACTACTGGTTCTAAAAAAGGGTATTTTCTTCATGTGGTTGTTGGAACCAATAATAGGTTGAGAGTTAACAACCCTCGTGGCATTACGTTGTTGCGACTGGGTAGGGATTTCACCTTGCATCGTGGGAGTAGGTGGCAGTGGAGCTATTGGTGGAAGAGATATGGCTGGATGAGAAGGATGATATGCTTGTAGAATATTACCTCTAGAAGAGGGAGTCTCATAATACTCATGGGCTTGGTAGTGATTTTGAGGAGTGACATGACTAGTAGAGTCACGTGGGGAGATTGGCTACTCCACGTAATATCCATACGGTTCAGGTTACCGATAAAGATACTGTTTCCTTGGTGGTGGCATTCCTCATGATTGTGGGTATTTCCACTATTGATATTGCTCAATCGGTTGGGGTGGAGTTCCACTAGGATAATATGTTAAGGGTTGGTGGAACTACCTTAGGTTACCTTGAGGATAAGGTAACCTTTAGGATATTTGCCTTTTGTTTAATCATGGGTTAACTGCATACACCCTAGACTCCTGCAAATGTGAGATTATAGGGCAACATCCCTTAGGATGGTCATATTGACATATCTCACATCCACTATCATTGTCTATTTTCGAATCCACAACCTCTTCAATAATGGCAACTTTGCCCTTACCCTTGCTACGTGCATGTTCAGCCTCTTTCTTTTTTCTTTTCTCACTACCTTGCTCTCTAGACTACTCTACTATTTTAAGAATAGTTTGAAATCTATTGTCTAGGGAATCCCACATTTGGTCTACCTTTGCTGAAACTTTTGATGTCATCTTTTGGATAGGCAAAGTTTTCCTATTCACCATCTCTTCGAGTGGTGACTCTTCTTCATCCTCATAAAATCTTACTTCTCGCTTCCAAAGGGAAGGATCTCGGTTATACTCTTCTGCACTTTCTCCCTTCTATAGCTCACATTCCTCCTTAGCAACTTTCTCCAATAGTCTTTGAATTTTATGGGACCTAAGCTCAGATAGTCTCCCTTAGGCATAAGTCCCAAGGGTTCTTCTCATTTCATGCCTAAGCCCATCCACGAGGCGCAATTGATTCCTTTGCGAATAACCATGGCTAGGACAACAATGTAATAGTGCATAGTATTGTCCCATGGTAGCATCCAAGGGTTCATGTCCTCCTTATTTCTAGCCTTGGATTTTCTTTCACAAGTTAGACACTCGGGAGTACGTTTGGTACTTGTCATTAAATAGTTTTAACATAGTACTCCACCTATGAATGGATTCTAGTTCTAAAGACTAGTATTAGCTTTCCATTTCTTTAACTAATGTCTATGGGAACAACTTAATTTTTTTCCATTCATTCTCTATGTTTTGTAAGACACACGCATCATGGAATGCTTGTAAATGATTCTGAGGATCAGCGTTGTATCCCCCTTCAAATAATGGGATGTTGTTCATATCTAATCTCTTGATCCTACTATCTTTTTGGTGCCTTGTTGGAATTCTAACAGACTCAGTTGTGTCTAACATACTTTGAGTAGGAAGTAAGGGTTCATTGTGATCATCTTGTCCATGGCGTCTATGATTCCTACGTTGTTCTCTACTCTCCCTTCTTCTATGTCGTGACTCTCTAGAGTGTTCTTGTCCCCTTTCCTAGTTGTTTTGTCTATGACTTCCACTTTGCCTACCTTTATCCCCATGGTCTTTTTCCATATGAATGTGTCTAGATACTAAAGGAGAGGGTGAAGGAGATGATGAAGGTGAAGAAGAAGGAGAACCATCACCATGACAGTGTCTACTACCTTCTCTACTGCAGTCTTAGCCCCAATCATGATTGCGATCAAAATGTCCACCTTTATCATGAGTTCGTGTTCCTTTTTGAGATCCTTTGTACCCATGGGTATCAGAACCTGGGTTATGAATAGTGGAATGAAGGTTCTAATACACAATTCCTTGGCCAAAGTCAAGGGGAAGAACATAATTATGTGGGCGACTACCTGAGGTGGGTTCACCACCCTCATTTTCATGTAAGAAATGTGGGGCATCTTGGGACCACTTACCCTTCAAATACTTATGATGTCTCTCCTATTGCAAGTCCCTTCGATGTTGTGCCTCTATGCGATGATATTCTCTTGAATCGTGGTCTTGCACAACATATTCTATGTGTAAGTGTAGCATGCCAATTCATGTGAGAGCATGAAGAAGCATGCTAGAGACTGAACGATCGGGAGGTAACACTATGTTATCTTCTAAGTCTTGCCAATGTAGTTGTTCGTTTTGATGGAGGATAAAGGTGAAGTATGGTATATACTCATTGGGATGAATATATACCACTTAAACTTGTTGAGGGACTGGCGGATCAATGTCATGTGTATTACATCACTAACTATTTCTTATTTCAGAGCTAGGCGGTGAGGTGCTTTCATACGAAGAAAGAGACATACTTGTCTATTCAGTGTGCAATGTATTCTTGTTTATTATTTTCTTAACCAATCCTAAGGGTTCATTCCAATGATGTGAGTGATTTCCTATGTTCTAGTTAGCGCACAAACAACCAAGTCCCCAGTAACGGTGCCAATGATGAGCGGTGAGGTACTCCTATGTCCAACCATACAAATACAAGCATTTCACACATGATCTGGTTGAATTCCAAGGACTAAGTGCTTATGTGCCCTTGTGGAACAAAGACGGGTTGGTTGATCATTGTCTTCCCAAGCTTACCTATATGTCATGATTGTATGGTTAAGTAAGCTTGAGGCATATGATTTTTATAGCTTTTATGTTTTTTTGTCCTACACTAGTAGGGAAGGAAAGAGGTAACTAAGTGACTAATTTAACTTAACTACTCATTAACTAAGTTCTAACTAATCCTAACACCAACATCCATTTCCACTTGGCGTACATATCCTAAACCAATGAAACACTACTGGGATTACCAAACGCTAATTGTTATTGGGCTACCAAGCATAACACGCATGCTCAAAGTGGTCGTGCTTATGTAACTTAACAATTTTCTTAATTAATCAAAATGAATTGCTATGCTAATAATAGAAATGTAAAGTGCATAAAATAAAATAAATGCATAAGGATGAATGAAAGAGCTTATCTTTATTGCCATACACAAGGTATGCTCAGGTACACAATGCTCAAATAAAGATCTGTCCACACTTAGACCTCCTGCTGCAGGCAGTTGGAAAATACTCTAACTTTCAAACAAACTACAAGAGTTTTGCTACTTGACTGCTAAAAGACTTCTCTCCAATTGTGCACCTGGGCACTATATTTATAGGCTTGGGAGCAACTACTCCAATAATTAGAGCAATGGCTCTAATAATTAGAATAACTACTAAAGTAACCACAAGGGTAACCACTCTAATAATTAGAATAACTACTAGAGTAACTGCTAGAGTAACCACTCTAATAATTAGAGTAACTACTAGAGTAACCACTCTAATAATTAGAATAACTACTAGAGTAACCGCTAGAGGAACCACTCTAATAATTAGAATAAATTCTAAAGTAACTACTAGAATAACCACTCTAATAATTAGAATAACTGCTAGAGTAAGCACTCTCATTAGCTACTATTCAATTCTTTCAATCCAACAATCACATTTATGTGTAGTCAAATAATTTTTAAAATCAATAAACATTGAAATTTATTTACAGGTTTTTTGAAGAATTAAATTACTATTGTCCAAGAGATAAAATAGCATGGTAAGGTAAAAAATCATGGTGAGAATGGAATATGATTGAAGTTGAATTAGCATAGATATAAGAGCTTTTATCCCAATTTCTCATGTCTAAAAACCCATATTTCTACTTTCATATCTCCATTTCTTAAATGGCTTGATTAGGTAATCCATCTAATCTTACATGGATAATTACCTTTTATAATGTATGGTTTGATGTTAGAAACTTGTCAATTAAAAAAACAAGTTAAAACTAAAACCATAATTTCAAAGCATTAAAAATATTTTACAAATAGGAATTTATTTATAAATATTCTTATTTTAATGGAGGAGGAGGAGGAGTCATAGAAATAAATTATTAATTTTATAATAAATGTAAAGTTATATGATATTTTAAATAAAATAATAATAATAAATATGTCAAAATTTTTCCAAGATACATATAAATAATGTTTTTCTTTCTTCTTATTTTAAGTAACACTAATGATGAATTCAAACTAGATTTGAAACTAGTATGGTTTATTGACCTCTTGTTATGTCAAAACCTTAAGGAAAATGGAGAATATGTGATGAGTGGCGAGTATACCCTACACCCAACCATACAAATTACAAGCGTTCACACGTAATCTAGTCAAATTTCATAGACCTAAAGTTCTTAAGTACGCTGGTTCTAGGAAGTGAAATCTAATCATGATGATCGTTGTCTTCCCAACTGCACTTGTGAAGCTTAGTTGTATGGTTAACTCTAATTGGGGCACATGATTTTTATTATTTTATGTTTTATTCACCTACAATTGATAACAAGTTGAAACTCAATTTATTAGCTAATTTAACTAATATGATTGCTAATTAATAACTAACTATCCTAACATAGGCATTTGGTCCCACTTTTCGTACACATCTTGAATGCATACAACACTACTAGGATACCAAGCATTAAGCGCTACTGGGATTACCAAGGATTGTATGTTATGCTTGAAGTGATCGTACATATGTGTTTAGTCTATTTAACTTAATTAGTTAATTAATTAAATTATTACTTATCTTAATTAATCACGTAATTAATGAAAATGATAAATGCATAAATAAATCATTAATCTATTCCAAGTGCTACAAGGTTTGATTAAAAGGCTCATCTTTATTACTGTTCACATTGGTATGCTTAAGTACATCAGTGCTTAAATAAAGATTTGTACACTTCTTGACTCTTGCTGTAGGCACTCAGAAAAATATTCTAACTTTTAAATAACAAAATTGTAAGAACTCTACTACAACTATGACAAGACCTCTTATCAAGATGATTGATGAGTGTGTATTTATAGACTTTATTATGGAGTTGCATTGATAGGGCTTCATAAATGCAATAAATGCTACATTGACGTAGCCCCATCAATGGGGCAACACGATGTCAATGGGGCTACATCGATAGGGATCCATTGATGAGGCCACGTCGATGAGGGCCCACTGACACAACATTTTGATGCTTCATCATACTGTCACAACTAAATGAAAGCTTGTCCTCAAGTTCCTTTACAAAAATGGGAAGGTATGGGATTATTGACTGACTTTTGATGTAACAAACTAACAACAATACTGAGTGTCCAACTGTATAGATTGACATCATTACAAAATTTGTGATGTTCATGACACAAAATTGAACACCATGACATGACTACTCAAACTGGACAGCACATCCTCTGATGGCATGAAGGTGGTTGAGAAGATCAAACAGTCCTAGGCAATGGAGGTTCCTAAGGCTCCGAAGGACCTTTGCCAACTTTAGGCGCACATAGTGGCTAAGGAGGATGAGGTTGTCCTACTATGATAGCTACCTATGGTGGAAGGAGGTAGGCATCTAGTAATGCCTTCATCTTCTCCTTCTTACTTCAAGCATCATTCATAGTTCATGTGGCATCACCAATGTGGGCTAGAATGGGGATATCCCATATAAAAGGTATTATTGGAAACAACCCTTTGATGTTGATGAACCAAGTAAACAATTATTTGCATTTCACATCAAACGCCTTGACTACATTTTGTAGCTCTTGGTAGTCATTCATTCTTTTGGCTAAGCTCTCAATAATTGATCTCTAATTAGTATATTTGTCCTTAAGAACCTTGAGTTCAACATTTTCCTATACAAGATTTTGCTTGGTGTCCTTGTGATGCTTGAACTACGCCTCATGCAACAAGTACGAGTTGGCCATCTACTTTTTCAATTCTAACCATGGTCATCCAGTAGTCAACATAGCCAAGTTCATGTATTAGAGATTGGCAAGCTCCATATATTTAGTCATCTCCTCTATTTGTAACTCTTTTAGGTGAATTTCTACTTTATTGTATTGATAAATCCCATCAATGATGGGCTACCATAATTCATGTCCTTGTTGGAGTTGCTAGAGGGTCTTGTTCACCTTTGCCTTCACCACTTAGATGTGTTTCTCATTTACTTCCTTCTATAGGCTGACCTAGTCTCTATAGTGATATTTTACTCTCTTAAATTTGATAGCCTTTGATTTCTATGTAGCTACCTCTATTGTAGTCTTTTGGCGAAGAGCACAGACCTACTTCATGGAGAAGTTTCAATTCTTGAATGTCAATCTCCTTAAATCTATGTTTGCCCTAGCTAGTTGCTCCTACTATTAATGGATAAAATTAGTCAATTGTTGTTTATGCACATCAATGTTTTGCAAGTGATGATTTTCTACAATTAGCTGCACATTCTCCTAGCAATTCAGATCTAAGGCTTTACAAATTTTATGTTAGGTGGCCTCTACCAAGGATTGGTAGAACACCATTTTCTCCATTGCACTCTCAACCCCTTTCAACCTTTTATGAAGTTTTTCAAGAGCTTCATATCTTATCAATGCTAGATTGAGAAATGCAGGGTCACTAATATGGGTTCTCAATTTAGTAACTTTTGCAGCCAAGTGTTCCTTTAGTTCCTTGGCTATTTTGAGTTGCCCTTCCAAAATGATGTTCTAGCCTCTTGCCTCTAGTAGCTCTGACTCAATTACAATTATACTATCTAGAAGGTTAGAGACATCCATAAGTGATTGTACTGCTCCTACCAATTAGTTTAGTAGTTTTTCATACTGTGCTACACTTAATTTACCACTTATGGTTCCTACAGATGTTTGCACATCTTTAAAGGTAGTGACATCTAGTATAGATGTCACAGGTGCATTGAGTGTCTCAACAATTCTATCAGCAACCATCTCTACTACTGTCTCTTATCATTGGTGCTACATCACTAGTACTATTGCCCCCTTGCCCTCCTCCAAGTGCATTGAAAAGGTCATGGCATTCTCAAAAATCTCTAGGAGTTGCTGCTACTTTGAGAGAGATATAATTACCTCTTTGGCATTAGGATTTGACCCTACAAACAACTATATTCGTTGGACAGAGAAAGTGGATCCACCTCCATCCATTAGGCTAATTTCTTAGGTCATATCATTCAAGTGACTCATCATGGGTTGGTACACAAATGGGCTCCTACCACTCACACTTGCTTATTACTCTTCATCGCTTAAGATCCATTCTCAAAAATCACATAATCATTGAGATGTTGCAACAATTTTTGATACTATTTTCTAAGTGGAAGTGGAGGTGGTGGTTGCTACTCATCTTTCTAGATTGTTGTTTTAGGATTTTTTTTCTTCTTCATCTCTGTCCAACTAGTAGTTAAAGTGCGTCAAATAGAATCATTAGTATAGTAGACTATTCCTCCCCTTCAACATAGTTTTTTGATGAGGCATGGGAAGGGGAATGCTTTCCTTTCACATTCATTTTGCTTGAACCATTTCTCTATCTCCAAATATATTGGCTATGGAAGGTTGACCAAGAATCTCCCACTTAGAGCAACACACACATAGGCAAGAAAGGCAATGATCTTACTAGGCCCCACCATGGGATGTATGTGAAAGGCCCCAATCTTATAGTGGATTCTTTTTGTTGGTGTGAGCACATCATACTCCTTGTAGTCGACACCATAGCATCGCTTAACCCATTCCTTTTTTATGCTTGGATCCGCTTGCATCGAAATCTTGGTGACATTTGTCCTAATTTCAAGCAACCAAAGTGCCTTTGCAATGGCTTGCACCAAGTAGGACACTAAAATGTCCTTTCTTTTGACCATTTAGATGGCCTACATATTTTTCCAAAATAGGAATGTCTCTTCCCTATACCACTCCCCTCTAAAAGTGATAACTGGCCACATGTCAGAGGCCTTTAATTGGTCTTATACCTCTTTAGGTGCTTTCTCCAAGAAAGATTCAAAGATAAACTCTTAAAGCATTTTCTTTTAAACCTTCCTTGATCTGATTTGATTTAGGTAGACACCCATCAAGGTCACCTGAAGGTTCTCTTGTTGAGCTGGTGCCTCATCTCAATGGAAATGTTTTTTTGGTGCCACTTATTCTAGAATCTAATGAATAGACTCCACTTTGACCTCTTCCCTAAGAGGTCCCATGGCATAGGTTGCAATTGGTTCTTCCTAGGCTTGTTCTTGGCCCCTTCCCATTCTTGGCCATTCCTTTCATGGTTGAGACAGCTCTCCTTCCTATGTGTGTTTTCCTTTTGATGCTATTTGAGGTCACAACACATCCATGGATTAGTAGATATAATGTATAACTTAGAATATTTGGATACCTTATCTTGTTAATTAGATACACTTGGCTATGGTTGGACCATGGTAGATTGCTTATTTTATTATTATTTTATTAATTAATTTTTATTATAAGTTTAATTGAAGCCCGTTGGAAGGTTTAACTCCTATACTTTGGTGTTTTAATGTTGATTCCTTAGTTAAACCTTTGTGGGAGTTAGAAAAATGTCAAAAACGTTTCTATAAAAAATGATACATTTAAGGCCCCCACAACTAGAGATCTTACCTTTGGGAGCTACACAGTCGAAGAATGGAGTGATTCAGACAAACACCCAAGGAAGTTATGGACTTTGGAAAGTTCTAGGCTCTAGAAACCATAGAAACTCCTTGGGTGTTTGAGAGCAAATGTGAAAATTTCTAAGATGGGTCGCACATATATATAGTGTTTTTGTGTTACATCAATGGGGTTGCATGTACAAGGTCTTGTATATGCATGGGCTCTGTTGACTGGGCCCCATTTATGAGGTCTGTAAAAAAAAATTTCAAACTTGGATATTTCAAAAAAGTACAATGAATTTTTGAATGAATTTAGGATCTATAGAGTCCTAGAAAAGTCAAGAATATGATAAAATCATTGAAGAGGATCTATGGAAGCTCAAAAATTTAAAAATTTGATGGAGAATGTATGAATTGAAGAAAATTCTTAAAGAGCACATAGTCAAATGTAGAAGATGGATGCATGAAAAATTATGATTGTAATAATGCCTAAGGATAAGGTGCTTAACAAACCCAACCAAGAGATATGCAAGTGGGTCCTTCCCATAGCATGCACATGCCCTATTTTCCCTTGCTCATAGCATTCACATGCCTTGTTTTCCCTTGCAAGATTTTTTTTTTGTGATGGGAATCACAACATGCAAAGACTTATTCAACTTCCTATTAGTGGTCAACATGGAATGGTAAGAAATCCATGAAAATATTCATGCACCCAAGTAAGTAGAAGAGTACAAAGAGTATTGAGTTCCCTTGGAGTCACACCCTATGCAAACCTTTGAATCCTTCGTAATTCTGAAAACCACCAAGGTCACGAATTTATTAAAAATTTATTTAATGAAAGGGACCTCATACTTCCAAAACAAGAAAAGCCATAGAGTTTGTGGATGGGTGGATGATGTGGACTCACTACCTATTTCATGAAAAAGAAACCATGTCTTAGCCAGTGGTACAAAAATTCAAAAATAGAAACCAAACATTAGCAAACAAAATATTAAGTATAAACCACCATTAGCAATAGCTACAACACCACTATGTCTTGTTGACACAAAGCCCATTTATGAATAGAAACTAGAAAATCACACTAAAATAAGGTAAAATATATAAGAAAGTGTAAAATATTTTAGAAAAATTGAAATGTACTAATGCTGGTGTACAACAAAAAATGGTGTAAAATAGAAAAAAAATTTAAAATCAAAAAGGTATAAAATAAATAATTTGCAAAAAAAAAATGTGTAAAACAAAAAAAAATAGAAAAATTGAGCCATGTATATGGTTAGCACAGATGGCCATCTCCCCCACAACTGAGTTGGAAGGAGGAGATCCAAAAAATTAAGCATGGTTGTCCATCCATTGAGGTATTTGTTGCACTAGCTTTCTTGGGATCATGGAAAGGCTTTACCTATTGGATGTTGATCAACTACTTCTTGTTTGGGCTTTCAAGTTTGTATATGATCATGACCCTAGAAAGAAAGGTTTCATTGATTATATAAGATCCCTTCCACAATGTTTGGAATTTGGTTTTTTGAGGAAAATGTGTGGGGTTCCAATAGAGGAACTTATCTCTAGGTTGAAGTTCAATCCTTCTGATTCTTAGATCATGTCATTGTTTGTTAAATGTCTTATGCACTTCATTCAAGGACAAGGCCAATAATCAATTTTCATCTAGCACATTCAAGTCGATTAATCTTTCTTTTTGTGCTAGGTTAAGGTTAAGGTCCAAGTCATAGGCTATTAAAAGTGTATGGATCTTAGACTAAAATGGGAGCATTGGAAGTTTTTCGTACACCAACTCATAGGAAGAGTAGCCTATAGGAAGTTTCCACAATGGTATGCCCATAGGGCATTGTTTAATTTTGTGCTTCACTCTATCCTATATTTTCTAACTATTCTCGTTAGGATCTTCATGATCTCCCTATTGGTAACTTCTACTTAACGATTGGCATGGGAGTGCTAAGGTTTTGTTAATTTATGTTTAACCTCTAAGAATTACATAATCTTACAAAAATTAGCACCTATAAAATGGGTTCCATTATCAAAAATCAATGCATATGGCATAGCAAACATATTCATAACATTTTTTTTTTTGTATAAACCATGTAGCAATGGATGATGTACAGTCAATGACAATTGTTGCTTCTGCCCATTTGATACATTAGTGAATGAAAATGATTATATATGCCTTTCCATTTAACATGGGTGTGATGGGATCCATAAAGTCAATGCCCCATATGTCAAAGGGTTTTATTGGTTGAATCCACTATTGAGGATCCTCCATTCGTGCAAGTATCCCACCATCTCATTGATAATATTCACAGGATTAAATAAACTAGTGAGCATCCCTAAAGATTATGGGCCAATAGTATCTTTCCATTAGGATTTTTATGGCTATGCATCTCCCTAAATAATGGCCTCCGCAAGGCCTTCAAGAGCATCCTAGAGAATGCTTGATTAATCTACATCAAGCACACACCAATGAACCAAGCCATCGGCACACACCTTGTAAAGATGTCTATTTATTTTCATTAAGTGGTTGGACTAATGAAGAAACTGTTGTTTCATTCTATAGTCCAACTCTTGTGACATTTCCTAAGTGAGAAGATAAGTAAGGATGCCTTCATACCATTTTGATTCTGCGAGTACTTGTTCATTTATTGCACTAACAAAGAGGAGCTTATCAGGAAATTGGTTAGAGAGTGGGCTCTCCTCCTCTTTGGTATCCCATCATAATTAAGACAAGTGATCAATGACCACATTTGAGTCACCTTTTGATCTACCATTGTAAGATCAAACTCTTACAAGATCATAAGCCATCGTATGACATGAGGACTTACTGTTGGCTTGTTCATGAGGAAGCGAATGGCACTATGATTAGTGTGCACAAATACTTTGTATTCAAGCACATAGTGCTTGAACTTTTCCAAAGCTTACACCACCACCATCAATTCTTTCTCTATGGTGGTGTAATTCAACTGTGCACCCACAATACTTTGACTTGTGCAGTGGATGTAATATGGACATTTCTTGTCATCCAACTATGTAAACATTACTCCCAAAGCATAATTTGATGCATCTATTATTATATGAAATAGCTTAGACCAGTCAGGTGCTCATAAAATTAGAGTCTCTACGAGCTTCTACTTAAGGCTCTGGAATGCATTTTCAAATTCCTTTATCCATATGAATGAAGCATCTTTCTTTGTTAGCTTGACCAGTGATTTTGCAATCTTAGAAAAATTCTCTATAAATCACTAGTAGTAACTAGTGTGTCCAAGGAATGACCAAACATCTTTTATAGTTTCTGGTTGATGGGTGATTCTTTGGGTGACCTTTATGTTTTGGGGATCTACCTCGATCCCTTCTTGCAAAATTTTGTGCTCCAATACAATGCCTTCTTGGACCATGAGATGGCTCTTTTTCCAATTGAGCCACAAATTTATCTACACATATCTTTTGAGTACTTACTCAATGCAGTACAAGGCTTACTTGAATGTAGCATCATAAGTGGAGAAGTCATCCATAAATACTTCCACTCCACTACTGATTTGCTGCTTAAAATGCTTAAGAATGGGCATTGGAAAGTGGTAGGAGCATTGCATAGACCAAAAGGCATCTTGCAATATGCAAAGATCCCTCAAGGACTCGTGAATGATATTTTGGTCTAGTCTTTTGGTGTAATTTGGATTTGGTTATAGCCACTACAACCATCCATAAAACTATAATAGCAATGCCTAGATATGGTGTCCAACACTTGATCAACGAATGGTAATGAAAAATGATCTTTCAGTGTTTTCATGTTTAACAACTTGAAGTCAATATAAACCCACCATTTTCCATCCACTCACTATTTGCAATGGGGTGAATGAACCTTGTATTAAGGAGTTTCTTCATTTCCTCTTTGACAATTTGCTTCAATTTTGGGTTGAACCATTGTTGCGGTTGCCTCCTTGGTTTCATGGATGGATTAGTATAAATGCAGTGTTAGCATATCCATGGATCAATTCCAATGAGTTTAGGATATGACCAAGTAAATCCTGTTGGCCATCTATTGAACACTTTCAACAATCTTTCTTTTTGCTTGGGAGCAAGTTTAGCATTAAGTATGATCAACTTATCATTTTTTTAAAATGCATATTGTAGACCAATAGGTAGAGTTTTCAACAATAGGGGTTCTTGTTTGAAATTCTCAGGGATCTCCAACTCTACCCAATTGCTATCATCATTTTCATTATCAAAGAGTTGGTGATGAACTTACTCTAGTTCATTCATGCCTATGACATAAGTGCATGTTAGGCTCTCAATAGGTTCCATGCATATTGTGATGCTTTTAGAATCAACGATCAGCCATTGGATGCCCTATTGTTTTGTGGCTATTGTGTATAGACACCTTTGAATATCTCCTTCATGTGCACACTACCTACATGTGAAAATAAATGCTTATTTCAAGGACCAGAGTTTCTACATGCAATTTCACCCTATATCACTATATGCAATGCATGGAACTCATTTCTTCTCGATCTTTCCAAATGCATTTTTCTTAAATATCTACAGGGAAATATCTCCAATGCCCACTCTCACATCAACAATTCTTAGCCATGCCCTTTCCATAATGATTGGGAAGTCCTCCTTATAGTTCTCAACCTTGATTACTAGAAAATTAGCAAGATAGGACCACCCAAAGATAGTGATCATAATGTCTTATACTAGTCCCAATGGAACAGTAATGGACTAGTCTACCAATTCCAATTAGATATTGCTCTTCTCGAGAAGTGATAGCTTCCAAGGGCTATACATCTCATGAGAAATCAAGTTCACATCGGAACTTGAATCAAGAAGAGCTTTACATGGTTCATTCCCAGCAATCTACAAATCAAGTTCCTAGGAAGGTTGCCAGCCCAAATCCAATTAGATACAACATGAGTGAACATAATATTATGGATTTTGGATGACATTTGGTTTGAAAAGTTTCCAATGCAATGGTTTGTAGAGGATGAGGTAGAAGTAGGGTGACCAACTACTTGAGACTATGAGGGCTTAGTAGGGCTATTGGATTGAAAGAATGATCTTTTATAAGCATGAGGTTTTGAACCACTCAGTTGATGAATTGATTGTAGATTGACAGCCCTGGTAGCATTGCATTACTATGGCTTTGCTGGAAGTTGACCCTGCATGGATGGAATAGGTAGTAACTACATTGAGGATGGAAGAATAGGTACAAGAATTGGAGGAGAAAAAGGATGGAATGTGGTATCCCTCCTAGAATGTGGAGAATGAGTTTTATAGTATTTGGAAGGATAGTAGTAATGTTGGAAATAAGAAATGTGACTAGAAGAGTCATGGGGAGACAAGGGTTACTAAATGTAATACCCATATGGATCTAATTGTTTGTAAGGGTACTGCTACCTTGGTGGTGGCATCCCCCACAACTATGGTTGTTTCCATTTTTGGTGTTGATCATATAGTTGTGGTGGAGTTCCACTTAGATAATATTGTTGTTGCTAATGAAACTGCTTGGGGTTGCCTTGAGGATAAGGCAATCTTCTAGGCGTTTGCCTTTTTGCTAGTCATGGATTCAAAGCATACATCCTAGACTCCTATAAGTGTGACATGATGAGGCAACATCCCTTAGGACGTTCATATTGGCAAATGTCACACCCATCATCATCATCTAATTTAATTTCCACAATTTCCTCTACAACAGAAATCTTTCCCTTATCCCTTTGATTAGCACATTTAGCTTCCTTTTTCCTCCTACAATCATGATCACTACTTTGTTCTTTGGACTCTTTAGTAATTTTTAGAATAGCTTGAAATCTGCTATCCATAGAGCCCCACAACTGATTACCTTAGCTAAAATTTTAGAGGTAAAGTTTTAAATTAGCAAGGTATTTTGGTTCACCACCTCATCAAGTGATGAATCCTCCTCATTATCACAAAATTTGAATCCCCCTTTTTCTAATGGAAGGATCCCTATTATATTCCTTAGCACTTTTTCGTTTTCTCAACTCTCCTTCTTCTTTTGCTACCTGCTCGATCAACCTTTAGATCTAATGGGATCTTAATTCTGATAGTCTTCCTTACGCGTAGATCCCAAGAGTTCTCCTCATTTCAAAGAAAAGACCATCTACAATGTGGTGAAGTTGTTCCTACTAAGAGGAAACATGGCTAGAGCATCGGTGTAATAAGAAATAATATCTATCTAGGGTGGCGTATATGGACTCATGTGTTCCTTACTTCTAACCTTATATTTGCCTTCTCAGATTGGACACTTAGGAGAATGTTTGATACTTATCATTGAATAGTTCAAGCATTGTACTCCATCTATGAATTGATTTCTACTCCAAGGGTTGGTACCAACTTTCTACTTCTTTGACAAGTCTTCTAGAAAACAACTTAAGCTTTTGCCAATCATTTTCCATGTTTTGCAAGACACAAGCATTTTGAAAAGCCTGAAGATGATTTTGTGGATCAAATTTAATTCCCCCTCAAACTTGAGGATATTGTTCATATCCAATCACTTGATCCTACTATCTTCCATGTGGCTTCTTAGAATTTTCACTACCTCTATGATGTTTAGCATGCTTCAGGTAATGAGCAAAGGCTCATTGTAGTCATGACCTTGGTGCCTATGATGCCCTCTACTACCCCTTTGTTCATGGCGACAGGCCTCTCTTGAATGTCCATGCCCTAGATCTTAACTTGCCCAAAAATCCCTAAAATCATCTTGGTCCCATCAGTTGCCTCCATCATGATCGCATCCCCTATGATTGCTTCCATAGTCAGAAGAGAAAGAAGATGATGACAAAGTTGAAGAGGAAGAAGGACTAGCACCATCATAGTGCTTGCCATCCCCTCTTCTATGGTCATGGCCATGATCATGATCATGTTTCTTACCTACATCCCTATTATGACTCTCCTCTTTAGATCCCCTTTTGTCATGGGATTCGTTCTTGCTAGAACCAAGATTGTATATTGTGGACTCCAAGTTCTAGTTTTGACATCCTTCATCGAAGTCAAAGAGAGAAGTCTCTCTATATGGAAAACCACTAGGAAAGGGTTATCCACCATCTTTCTAGTATCTTGGGAATGGGAAATCATTGGACCACTCCCCCTTCATAGACTCATAACATTAGTCTAGCTATCGTTCCCTCAAGTGTTGTGTATTGGTGGGATGATAATCCTTGATGTCACTATCCTACACAACATATTCAACATGAAGCCTTAGATGCCCAGCTGCATAAGAGTTTGATCATCATAGGAATGGACTGATTAGGTGGTAACACAATGTTGCCATCCATGTCTCACCACTGCAATTTTTCATTCTGGTGTAGGATGAAGGTGAAATTAGGTACATACTCATCAAAGTGAGCATATATTACTATGAATTGCTAGGGCACCTACTGATTTACTGTCAAACTTGGACAGAGAATCACTCTTGTGAGAAGAAGACATCTTGTATTAGTATACAAGAAATGCAGTGTGCTTTCTTATAATTGTTCTAGTTATTTTAATGTATGATATAACTTTAGGGTTCATTCCAACAATGTTAAATAATTTTTTACTAAGTCCTAGATCGTGCACGTAACAAACTAAAGGTCCTTGACAATGGTGCCAATGATGAGCAACAAGTATACCCTACACCCAACCATACAAATTACAACCATTCACATGCAATCCAATCAAATTTGGCAAACCTTAAGTTCCTAAGTATGCTGGTTCTAGGAAGTCAAATCTAATTGTGATGATCATTGTCTTCCTAACTACACTTGTGAAGCTTAGTTGTATTGTTAAGTGTAATTAGGGCACATGACTTTTATTATTTTATGTTTTATTCACCTACAATTGATAACAAGTTGAAACTTAGTTTATTTACGAATTTAACTAATCTAATTGCTAATTAATAATTAACTATCTTACATACGCATCCAATCCCACTTTCCATACACATCCTAAAAGCATACACGACTACTGGGTTACTAAGTGTTAAGTACTACTAGGATTACCAAGCATTGTATGTTATGCTTGAAGTCATCATACTAATGTGTTTAGTCTATTTAACTTAATTAGTTAATTAATTAACATCTTACTTATCTTAATTAATCATGTAACTAATGAAAATGGTAAATGCAAAAATAAATCATTAATCTATTCTGAGTGTTGCAAATTTTGATCAAAAGGCTCGTATTTATTGTTGTTCACACTGGTGTGCTCAAGTACATCAGTGCTCAAATAAAGATCCATACATATTTTGACTCCTATTGCAGGCATTCAAAAAATTATTCTAAGTTTCAAATGATAAAACTGCAAGAGCTCTGCTACAACCATAACAAGACCTCTCATAAACATGGCTAGTGAGTGCATATTTATAGACTTTATTATGGA
>MNCI01026525.1:0-13595 GCA_015680685.1 Gnetum montanum
TGTGTCTAAAATTTGTGCTTCAACACTTATTAGTCCTTATCTTCTATATTTCCATTTGCATTCTCTTTTGTATTTCCAATTTCTTTTCTATTGAAGATTTAAATTCTTGAAGCTTGTGCAATACTTCAAAATTTTCTTTAATCAATATGTCTGAACCATCCTTAAATGATTGTTAAGACAAGAAATGCAGCAAAATAGTACCTTAAAATTAAGGATACAAAGGTAAGACTACTAGCTAGAGGAGTAGACAACCATAATGCATGACTTGCTAATGTCTCTTGCTTTTTTCTCTACAAGAGGGGATACATGACCATATATAGGACTGACTAATTCTATTTGCATGACTTGCATGCCAAGTAATTGGATTATTCTCTTCAACTATTGACATCTTATCATTACCCACTCATTGCCTTTAATATCATTTTATGGATAGAGCAAAACTTGCCATGTGTTCCCATGTAGTCAATGCAGTTTTTAATTAGCTTTGAAAGATCTTCAAGAACATTTGATGGATATGATAATGTGGCCTCATCTAGTGGTTCTTTCTTGGGAACTATAGCTTCATTCTTGTACCATGTGACTTCCTAGTACAAGTTGATTCAATAAAAATACTTGCAAAGATTGTTTTCCCATTCATTGCTCTAAAGAATCTCTTGGAAAATGTTTCTATCTGACTGATTAGTCAATAATGGTATTTTAATTAGTAGGATGTTGACTAGAACTTCCACTAATGATAAGTGTTAAACTATCTTAGGTTCCAATCGACTCCATTTCTAATTGTTTACTATGCAGTTTATTCTTCCTGCCATATTCACATAGAAATCTTGTGTAGCATATTGTTTGGATATGCTCATAGTATATTCTTGAGGAAACATCATATGAATCCTTTTGCACCATTTTACTCTATCTTTCAATGTTTGAACCAGCGAAGAACACCAATCTTCATTATCGTGCATTGGATTTTGAGAGTATTTGCCTTTTAGAGAATTTTTTTTTGAATGTGTCGGCTACAGCATCTTTGCTACATTTTTAATTCTCTAGTTAATGCATTACATAAATTATTTATTTCTCTAGGTATTATTTCAATGGTAAACTTGTACTTGATGAAGAAAAATTTCCACCAAGCAATTCTTTGCAATTTTGGTAATGGTTGAATCTTCCTTTTTAACAATGATGCCAAATTTGCTAAATCTATTCATAAAATGAATAGCTCTTCAAATAAATAGATGTGAAACTTTTATATTCCCTTCATTTCTACAAGAATCTCTTTTTCAATAGGTTAGTAATTTAGCTCATTCTTCTAGAATGCTCCTGAAGCATAGGCACAAATTTCTTCTTCTTCTCTTTTCTTTCTCATTCATAGCAACACAGTGGCCCATGCATCATAGCTAGCATCTATATTTATAATGAATGATCCATGTATGATGGGAGATAATGTAGGAGGATTCTAACATTCTTTCTTAAACTATTGAACTTTCTTTGTAGCTTGATGTGTCCATTGAAATGGAGTTTGAATTTTGCATCTTTGAATCTCAGTGGTTTTTTCTAACAGCTTCGCTATATGTTTGGCCACATAATTAAGACATCCAATAAATCTTAAACATTGTTCTTTGTTTTCTAGCTAATTTAGAAATAATGAGATCTTCTATAGAACATGTGGCTACATACGAATTTTTTCAATTTTCAATGTTACTCTAAAAAATTCAATTTCTCTTTTTCCTATTTGAAACTTCTTTGGATATTCATATAAGCTTATTCCATGTTGCTTGCATAGATAAGAAAATACCATCAAATGTTCAACATGTTCTGATACTAAATTGGAGAATATTAGAAAATCATCTATATAATTTTTAACAAAATCATAAAAATTTCCAAAAATAGCATTCATTCTTCTTTGAAATTGTGATGGGTCATTCTTCAATCCAAATGGCATAACAAGTCATTCATATAATCCTTCTAATGTGTTGAATGCTATTTTATGAATATCTTGCTCAGTAATTTTTATTTGATGATCCCTGCTCTTACAATCAAATTTGCTAAAGATCTTCTTTCATGCTACCTTTTGAATCATTGCATCTCTATTTGGTAATGATCATTTTATCTCAATGGTTACTGCATTAAGTAGAAAATAATTGATAACCATTTTAGGCTTTCCTCCTTTTATTTCTACATGGTTGCAGACAATGAAACATGAGCAGGCATAATTTACCTGAGATTCTCTAATCAATCCCTTTTTCTGAAACTCCTCTACCTGTAATCGTCGATCTTCTGCATCTACTAGATTGAGGAATATTGCCTTACTTTATAGAAGAATGTCATGTACTATAAGAATGAAGGCTTCTCAACTATCTTTGTCCTATAATTGCATAGGATGTTCACAACAACATGATAATAATTCTTCTTACACTTGCATAAGTAAAGATGCTACTTGTTCATCAAGCCCTTTAATACAATCTTTCATCAATTTCTGTCGATGCCTGTATTTTGCTATGACAATATTTTTTATTTGATGTTGAGTAATAATTTCTAAAATTGATAGATTTGTAGACATGAAGACAATTCTGATTTTTTATGTTTGTTTTTGTGCAACTCTGGTGAAATCTTAGAAATTCCTACTTTCTGACCAGATTCATTATTAGGATTGGAAAAAATAAGCAAATTTAAGCCAAATTGTATAAGGAGAGAGTGCATCCATGAAATGTGCTACAAGACCCACATCAAAACTACTAATAGAAATTTGGACAAAATTTGTCTTCCCAATATAAACATTCCCTAACTGGATAGGAATATTGAATGCAAAATGACTTAAACTTGTTACTCCATTCATGGTATTGAGCTTTACTAGCTTTGTATGAGACAACCAGTTCTCAAGCACATCTTTGTGGTAGAAATTCAAGGCTACTCCAATGTCAATAAAAGCTTGATATTTCTTCCAGTCTCATTCACCATTAACTACCAACTTGATTTTTATGATGATTACACTATGCAAAGACATCGGACGCTTGATTTGATGTTGCTATTCGCCTAAAATAATAGGTTTTGATAAACTTTGAGCTTTTTCAAGTTCTAAAGTAACAGGAAACCTCTTTTCATATGGTGTAATCAAGAATTTTGGGGGTACCTTTTGAAGGATTTCCATTGGCTTTGTGCCTAACTGAGATGTGCTAGGTACATCTGATAATTCTTCATTGCAATGTAGGTCATCATTATGATCTTCTAAAGATTGCTAGGGCATATACTGTGTTACTATTTAATGTTGCCTTCTGATGCAAAATACATTTCCTAATCATTCAACCAAGTATCAATTTTGGCATAGTTGTCTGCTAAGAGTTGTTGTATCAAGTCTTTAGCTAAATCTATGTTGTCCAAATCTAAAAATTTGGTTTGCACCATCATTCCTCTCAGTGGCTCTTGGTTATTTTCATCTTCCTTTAGATTTGATTGTACTTCTTCTTCTTATTCCCCTTCACTTTTTGAATCATCATTAGAGAGTAACTTAATTTGAAAAATCTACTCAGTTGGTTCTTCTTACTCTAGATCATCAACNTATATCATCTTCATCTTCTGAATATCAGATATCTCTGGATATTGGTTGCCTTTGTCACCTTCCTTCTTCTTGGTCTTCTTGGTAGTCTACAAAAAAATTTGCCTCCATTTAAATTACCACAAAATTCTGTTGACAGAAGCAATTTTGTTCAACTCACATTTTAACATGCAAACTAAAGCTCTTATCTGGCCATATGGATGATATCAGCAAAATAGGTGAGAGCTATGTCCATTGTCTTTTCAATGGCTTTGTAAAGTACCATATGCCCAAGCTTAGCTAGAAGACTTCCTAAATATAGAAAGGAAATCATAGGGTCTTGATGCAACACTAACCTATAAACTTCATTACTATATTCAGCACTGAACTGCTCAAAGTATTTTAGATTGGTAAGCTTCTTTCGACCCAAAAGTACTTTATCTATTAGTCACAGATTGGCAGAAAAATCAATAATGAATTTAGTTACTAGGAGTACAAATACACCTTTTAATCCTTGTTGCAATATTTTCTCCTGTTGTTCAAGTGTTGAACTTTTCCACCAATGACATATTTTTCCAGTGGCTTTGGTAAATGCTCCCAGAATAATTGCTCTCTCATCTAATTGCAATAATATCATTGTCATTCACAAGTAATCTATCCATAATTGGATAGCATGTAAAACTTATTTTGGTTGTAAGTAGTCAATGTCTATAATAGGAATTGTTATTGTTGGCCATTATTGAAATGCTGAGAAGGTTGGCGGTTGCTAATACTATCTTCAAGGAGGATCTGATCTTCTTTCCATCATTAGTCTAGTTTGACAGCCATTATCTTCAAGTTCAGCACTATGTTCAACCATGTGCTATGCTTCCTTTTCGGAACTTGCCTTACTTTTAGGAGATTTGTCCTCTTCTTCTTCATGTCTTTTTTTTGTTGGACACTTTTTTGCCTTTACTTTTCTCAATCTCTAGATTTTTTATAGAAACTTTTCAACTAGATCTAGGTGTTGTACTGATGGCTTTGGTGGAGGCTTTATTGTAACTAGTGGTAACTTCATTTGTTTGTCTAATGTATAAGCTTCTTTTAGGAATTCTACAAACTTCTTTTTCTTTTGTTGTTGTCAATCCTCCTTTGCTTATTATTGCTATTTGACAACATCATCATATCCTCTGAGATGCTACTCCATTTCAATTAGTTTTGTTTGGATGTGACTAACTACTAAGTAAATATTAGTTATATCTCCTTATAATAAATTCAAATTTTGACTAGCATAGGAGGTCCAATTCACCAGATTATTCAACTATTTTACCTCATCTTTTTGCTAATTTGGAGAATCAATTGAATTTTCAAGAAGAAAACTACAATCTACCCTTGTTGCTGGTGGATAATCTTCTGATGCTGTTGTCTAATAGGAGGTTCTTGGTGGTCATTTTCCTACATAAATTAGTCATTTTCCTGACATGGTTTTGCTAGTCTATAGCATGAATAATGTACGTCTAGTGTCATAATTTGGTGATTCTACCTTAGTTGAAGTATATTCTTCTTCTTTAAACTTGGTTGATGGTAGGGTTGGTGAAATCATTTCCATAATAATTATTGTCAAATGATCAAACTATTGAAGTATATCAACTCCACTTTGGGGTTCACTTTTCATAGGTTGTGAATTCCTAGTCTTTTAGCAATGACTAAATTTGTGGAAAACCTTGAACATATCCTAGTACTAAAATACTTCTACCACATGCTAACAAATGTTTTCTCCCTTGTAGAAACTACACTCCTCATTTGAGCTTATGATTCATTAGAATACTCTTTGATAACTGAAACGTGTTGCGGGCTCCTATGGCTGCATAAATTGATCCTAGTAGTAAATGCACATCATGAATTTCAATACAGATAATTAACGAAGATGTAATGAAATCATCTTATAATGACAATTCGAAATTAGGTTGCACTATACACAAAGCATTCGAATCTAGTACATCATGAAATTGGCTAATCTTGGCTACTTCCCAAGCATCATTAGCATATTGACTAGATCCCAAAATTCTACTATCTAATAGTGTAAGCATATATTTAGCTCTCACATCATAGCTAAACTTTGGGATCACTATTATATCAATTTTCCCAATATGTACATAATGATATTCATCAGCCTTCCATTTTGCAACTTCTCCTTTGGTGAAGAAAGGCAAGAACACTGGTCGAATCTCATGACCTTTAATGTCTAGTAAAGCTTCTATTTGCTTAATTGAGGTCAACATTCAAGTAGAAAAAATATTAGCAAAATTATAAATAGTGTCCTTTGGAATAGTAGGAAATTCTAGCTTCTCTTCTTCTAATATAAAATATTTCTTTGTTAACAAGGCATCATGTAAGGGTAGAATCACCTTTTGATCTTTTGACATTTCTTCTCCTTCTACTGTTTCTTTTGCTTCATATTTATGCTACTAGATTGAAGCATGAACGCTCGATGCCTATCCCCAATGTTTCTATTGTGGTCCTCTATTTTCTCATCAACTTCATCAAACATTAGCATTCTTATCAAGTGCTATACAAATCTTAAATCCTCTTATTCTTGGATTTGAGTTTTCGTACCTTGATCATAAACCAAGGTAGTGTATTCATCATAAATAGTAGCATGCCTAGCTACTACATCTTGCAACATCTTTCGATCTTCTTCCACAAATGGATTATCTTCATAATCTTCTTCAACCAAAAGTTATGATGGATAGATATAGATTTCATCATATATATCATAAGAAGGTACATGGACAAGACTAACTTTACCTGGGGATTGACTTAAACTTCTGATTTCAAACACTATTGGCCTTTTACTTGGATCCCCATGAATAACTTATATAGTCTTATCCACTAAGGAGGCAATATTATGACTATGTTTCAATTGTCTCAAACTCATCATTGCTAGTTTCCCTAGCTCAGGCATTGATGAGAATGCTACTCCCATTAACCAATAATACTTTGAGGTTAGCCATTCCACACATTTAGCATCTTGTTCCATAGCTTTCTAGTATAGTCCTACCAGGGTAGGTCGTTGATTATTCTTATAATACATCAAAGTGGAAGTAAGTGAAAGTGTATCACTATCAAATTTATCCATTTCATCTAATTCATGAGAAGCTTATTGTTCTGCATTAGCCTCACCCCATTCATCTTGAATCCATCCTCTAGTTGTTCCTTCTAGGGTTGGCCAGGGTAAGTAGCCCCTTGGACTAAAAGTTGGTCACTCATCTTCTACCCATTGTGCTTCTGGAATTTCAATATCAAAATAAGTAGAATTAGTGAAAATTATTACATTTCCAAAAGTATCTCTGACATCCAAATTGAATTCTTCATAGACTTCATAAATATTTGGTTCAAAGTTCATATCTTCCTATGTTATATCAACTAGCTAAAACATAAGATGAGCATCTACTTCAGATACCATTTGAGATAAGTCTTGAGATCCTTCATTTATTATTGTAGTATTTTCTAACATATTGAGATTCTCATTCACTGGCTCTACCACTACTTCCATCACTGGCTCTAATACCTAATATGAATAATTTTCTTACAATGAGTGCTTTGGAAAATACATATGCCAATTAAGCTTATGTTCCAGTGTACTCAAATTGAACATTAACAAGTTGAGCATGTTATCTAATGAAATGATGTCTGATCTTCATGTGCTTTATTCTTAAGTGTTGAACTAGGATTTTTGTCATGTTGATCATACTACTATTATCACAAAAGATGAGAACATGAGTTGTTGAATTTCCAAGTTCCTTTAAAATCTCTCTCATTCATAGAATTTGATCATAACAACTTCTTGTTGAATTGTACTCTACCTTAATCATTGAAAGGACTATTATATTTTATTTCTTGCTACCCCATGAAACTACATATCTTCCTAGGAAACATTACCTTTTACTTGTGCTCTAATGATTAGCAATGCACCTTATCCAATCTACATCATAATACCCAACTAGATCAAATGTTGAATCCATTGGATCCCAGAGTCCCTAATCAATGGTCAACTACAAAAATGTTTTCTTAACAACCTTTAAATAAGATTCTTTAGGATTATGTTGGAAATATGTATAGACTCCAACACTTAAGAAAATGTTATGTTTGGTAGTAGTTAAATAAACTAAACTTCCAATCATACCTCTAAAGATCTTGGGATCTATTTTCATACCCATCTTATCCATAGGAGTTACTTTAGGCTTGACATTAGCTAGGTTGTACTTCTCTAATCCTCATGTACTTATATTAGCATACAAATGTTTCTTCTTTTGTTCAATGAACTTAAAGCCCTAATAAATTTTTTATTTTATTCATCATGTTTATTTTAAATTCAATCTACATAAAATCAAAATAAATCTTGCATAATTTTTGAATAGTAGCATCAAATATAATATCATTTACATAAATATGGGAAGGAATAAAATATTTATCAAACCATTTTATAATAATGGTAGAATATACTCTACTCCTTTTGAATCTATTATCCAAGAGCTATTATGATAGCCTTTCTTGAGATGGTAGTTATAATCAAAATGACTTGGATCAATAAAATATTTAGGTTTTTATACATATAATATCTCTTAAATGATCCTTTTTAGAAAGAAAATATTGACATTTATTTGACGTATCTTGATTCCCTTGATTTAAGCATAGGCTAACAATAGTCTTACTAATTCTAGCTTGGCTATTAATTCAAATGTCTTATTAAAATTAATGCCTTCCTAATTATTTTATCATTTGTTAACAAGATGTGGTTTATTCATGATGATCATTCCTAATTCATCAATTTTATTCTAAAATACCCATATTTTTAAATCATGGGCCTACTTTTTGGCTTAAAAAATGTTTCTAAACATCATTTATAACAATATGGTTGAGATCTTCTTGTATAGCTAAGAGTCATTCTTCCTCTTAATTATCTTCTTTAAAGTTCTTTGGTTTAAATTGTGAGATGTAGGTAGCATAGGCACATAGTTTTGTAGCTTTGCTCCTTGTTTTTACCCATTCATTGAGTTTCCTAATGAAATTACTTATGGAGAATGATTTTCTTAGTCGAGACATTTTGTCTTTTTCATGCTCTTCTTCTTCTGCAAGCTCATTTTCTCTTTCACTTTATAATTCATATTTGAATGTGTCTTGTAGTATTTATGTTTTATTCTTGATCAAAATATCTTCATCATCTTCTTGCACAACAAGATGCATTTCATTAGTATCATTTAATTTAACATTTATGGATTCTTCTATAGTAAGAGTTCTTTGATTAAAAACTATATATCCTTTTCTTATTGTAGAGTAATATAAAAATATATCTTCACTGACTTAGAATAAAGAAATCTACTCCAAAAACATGAAATTAACTTACCAAATATTTCTCTCTAACCCAAAGTACATAGGGAGTTTTGGTTGTGAATCATCTTACTAGAACTTTGTTGGAAACCTAACCTGGTGTGTTAATGGATTTAATTGAAAAATGACATGAAACATTTCTATCATTTATTATAGTAATAGCCATCTCATTTAGCTAGTAATTCTTATGTTCAAGCACTCCATTTTGCTATGGTATTCTTATTATTAAAAATTGGTGATGTATTCCATGAATGTCTAAGCATTATTTGAATTTGACATTTTTAGATTACCCTCCATAGTCACTTGTGATCATCTTGATTGCATGTTCTTTTTTATTGTGTAGATTATTATAGATCTTTACAAAATGGTCAAAAGCTTAATCTTTGTGTGTTAGAAAGAAAACCCAAGTGAAACAAGAAAAATCCTTCTATAGTAAGAGATCTTTGGTTAAAAGCTCTATATGATTTGCTTAATGTAGAGTAATCTAAAAGTATACCTTTATTAGACTTAGGATAAGATGTTTTAAAAGCATATTTTTAATACAAAATAATGAAATCTACTTCAAAAACATGAAATAAACTTACCAAAGGTTTCTTTCGAAAACAAAATACATAGGAAGTCCTGGTTGTGAATTCTTACTAGAAATTCTCTGGAAACATAAAATGGTGTGTTGATGAATTTTCTACAACAATGATGTGGAAAATTTTTATTATTTAGCATAGTTTTATCTATTTAAGTTAGCTAGTGATTCTTATGCTTAGCCACTCCATTTTGTTGTGCTATTTTTTTTTTGCTAAAAATTAGTGATGTATTCTATGAATGTCATAGCATTATTTGAATTTTGAATTTTTGAATTATCCTTCATGATCAATTATGATCATCTTTATTGCATATTATTTTTATTTTATAGCTTGTTACAAATCTTTATGATGAGTCATAATTTTCTGGCCGCGATATCGCGTACGCAATATCGCAGCCTGTCTCCTCATCTATAAATAAGAGGTAGATAGTTCTGAAAGTTAGTTTTAGAGTTAAGTTTAATTTTAATTTTCATTTTTCCTCTGAACCCTTTTCCTCTCAGTGTATGCCCACAGTGGTGATTGTAATTGTACGGAACCTTTATTCGAGTGTGGCGTACTTGGACATGCACATGACCGGAAATAAAGATCGAGATTACTTCATCATTGTAGCATTCACTTAGCTTAATTATTTATTTAATTATTATTTACTACTTTATTAGTTAATACCTTATTACCCTAAACTCTTGTTAATCACCGAATGAGTACGACTTGATCACGAGCATTTAAGTATGAATACTTGGCAACCCAGTAGCATACCTAGGATCTACGCTTGGTAATCCCAGTGGTAGTCATGCACGAGGTCCAAGATGTGTATGGATGATTAAGGAATGGATGCTCATCGCACTTAGGCTAGCTTAGATTCTCTTTCACCCTTTCTCTCTTATCTTATTTAATATTATCTTCCATTGTCTTCAGGAGTAGCATTAGCATAGAAACACATCATACACCTCACTCTAGACTAAACCATACGTGACAAAGTTAACACTAGGCTAGGTGGGAAGACAGCGAACTGCAACCTAAGGGTAACTGTCTAGATATCACAACTAGTCTGTCTATGGAGTTCAACCAGATCATGCTTGTAACGATCGTATTCGTATGGTTCAGTGTAAGGGTACCTTGCCACTCATCATTGGTACTATTGTTGGGGACGGTGCTAGTTATCTAGATTAGTTATATCATACAAGGTCGTTGTATAGGAATTAATGATATATCTTTTAAAAATAAATAATTATAAAAATTTACATATAAATTCACAAAAAAAATCACAACCATGGCTCTCCTACAAGACTACAATAATGCCACACATAGTGAGGAAGTTCATTGGAGAACCAACAAACTATCTGACAATGAAGATTGGAGTACGCAACCTAAGGTGGGGATTTCTTATAAACATAAAAAATGCAACATCATCCCAACGCATGAAATCATAACTTACCCAATGACAATGGACCCCCACTAGCGACTACAAGATTAATGCAAATACAAGAGGTTGTTAGAATCTTCCGTAGGCATCGTAAAGAGAGCCATCTACCCAAGCTCAATTTAAACAACTTCCCTAATTTCTCAAGAGGCTATGAATTAGATCCACATCAACATTTAAAAGACTTCTACGATGCCTATGCATGGAACAACATTGATAATGGTTGGTAAAAACTCAAGCTCTTCCCTATGACACTTGTTGACCAAGCAAAAGTATGGTATAGATCGTTAAAACCAAATTCAATACGACGTTGGCCAACAATGGTAGAACTCTTTAGCGAAAGATATCAAACCTATGCAAGAGTGTCAACCTTGAGGAAATAAATCCAAGAATGGAAACAAGCATAACATGAACCCTTGGACATGGCCTTAGAAGGGTATTATGCATTGTTAAACAACTGTCCAGGCCATGAGTTATTCGAGGAAAGGCTAATGTACCATATCATTGATGGGCTACATAATGAAACAAGAGACATCCTAGGGATGTATGCCCAAGGTCAACTATACGAACTACGAATCCATCAATTCCAAGAGCTTATTAAGAGAGTAGAAAAAGAAGAAGGAGAAATGGCTAGATGGGAGAGTGTTGAAAAACATCAACGGCACCAGAATCTCAACTTAACAAATGTCCATAATCACAAAAAGGAGAAATCAATCCATCTCAAGGTGTAAGAACCATCTTTTCTGGTACAAAAAATGTTAGAGGAAGTAGAGTTAAATATCAATAAGATGTTGGAATGGACACATAAAAAGTGTGGAGAATATATCGATATCATTGGAGGTAGAGTTTTGACAACCCAAGAAGAAGGACAAAGTATCAATAGACAATTGGAAATAAGGGATAAGGAAAATAAGATCTCAATGGATGATCATACGTATGAATGCAACCTTTGCATGTACAATCACCCCAAGGGCCAATGCCCAATCTTCTTACATTTATATGAGCATTGGGGAAACACGTTACACCTAGAGTTCATACAGAGATACTGTGTTCGATCACAATGGCATCAATCCCAGTTGTGGGGGAAGCCGCCTCTAAACTGGAGACACCCTTCATATCATATAAATCCAAATGCTTATCTAGTTCAACATCCTGTTTCCCTAGCTGGGTCAACATACTCTACCTCGCCACATTACTATTCTCCTCAACACTATCAGCCTATGTTCTCAACACAACCACTACCTTGTGTATCACACACTTCTAATTTTCAACATTCTTATCCTTTCCCTCCTTATTCATCACCACGAATTATTCCTAAGGTGCTTGCACCATGGAAAAAACCTCCAAATGTTACTTGTGCTACTATTGCCAACAGCAGTGAGAGACCTCAGCAACATCGAAGGCGTCCCTTCTTTAGAGATGACCCTAGGAAGGGACAACACAATTCGAAGGCCACTGCATCCTCCAACCCAACACAAGTCCAACCCTATGGTGCACCCTTATCTTCGAATCCAACACCTCATGTTACTTCATCAAGGCCACCAATTAACACTCCAACAACCATATGGCCCAATGAACATAGCCATGGAGGGCAACATCCCGATCCTTGCATACCATATTATGGTCACAAACATCATAGTGGGTCAACTCTTTATCCAGAAACAACATCTCATAAATTGCCCCACTATGCTTACTATAATTAAGTGTGTGAACCCCAATGGGGTAAGTATAACCAAGTTTTAATGTTTCCAACATGCAAGGATCCTCATCTTCCATGTATTAATCCTTGCCATCCTCAACCGTTTAGTTATGGGGAATATCCCCCATTTTAATACCAAGTAATATTAATAAATATTTTTCATTTTCTTCAATTTCACAACTTTTTATTTTCCAGTTTTTCATTTCTCAATTTCTTGTTTCAATTTCTTGTTTTATCTTTTTCTCTTTTTGTCTTTTTACATTTTTATAAGTAATCTCGTCTACGAATAAAACACTCATGTGGCTCGTTGGTTGAGGTGTGTTCTATGTTATTGAGTCTCGAGTGATCAATTATGTGGACAGTGAGCCCATTGAAACACCACAAAAAATTTTGGCTAACACTTGAAGACAGAAATTAAGCTAAGTCATGTTGGTCCTTAGCATGACCAAGCTTGAAAGCCTCAAAATAGCATCAAACGAAGTAAAAAAAAGAAAGTAAAAGTTCCCTGGGACCCACAAGAGACTACGATGACATCTGGCATCAAACTTGACAAATTTTGAGCTCAAAATACTTGGTTTTCACTAAGTATGCATCNCCTTCCCCAAGGTTCCCAGCAGCTCTTGGACACTTGAAAATCGAATTTTGGGCTCCAAATGATGATCTTCCATTTCTATACGCCCAGCGTGTACGCCCCAGCGTAACTGCTACAGTACCCCGGCGTAACTACTACAATGCTCCGGCGTAACTGCTACAGTACCCCGGCGTAACTGCTACAGTGCTCCGGCGTAATGCTACAGTGTTTCAGCGTAAATGCTATAGTGTTTCAGCGTAAATGCTACAGTGTTTCAATGTGAATGCTACAGTGTTTCAATGTATATGCCCAGCGTATACGCCCAGCGTCTACGCCCAGGGTCTACGCCCAGCGTATACGCCCAGCGTCTACGCCCAACGTATACGCCCAGCGTCCACCAAAGTTCACATGCCCAGCAAGTCCAGCGTATA
>MNCI01026525.1:14609-89717 GCA_015680685.1 Gnetum montanum
GATGTCACTGATTAGAAGAATGGACTTGGTCCTGATCTTGGAACGATGGGTTAATGACATGTTAATCATGCTTTACACGTAGGATTCATTGTGCCTTGGGTTAGTTACCTCATGTCCCAATCTCTACAATCCCTTCTATAGTTCGTCTCATCTCACTGTTCATGTAATTGTAGCTCATGTCTCATATACCATAGGATTCTTACCTCATTCCAATGATATTTACATGTGTGTGTTTTGTGGAATCAGTGTGGATTACATTAAACCCTCTGAGTGCCCACAGACACTTTTAAGTGTGGTTACGCAAGGGCACTAAAGGTTAGAACCTGCTTTGGAGAGGACCCACTTGTGTAATTTTTGTAATTTTCACTCATGACCCATCTTCCACACACCATTTATTATCCTTAGCATATTTCCAACAATTTTCTTTCCCTTATTACTATCCCTCCAATTCAACATTCCTATGAACCATCACATAGACTTTTTCTCCCATCTGGGGTGCTTATTGATAAATTCCATACCATCATACTTATCCATGCCTTTAAAATCATCTAATTACCCTAGAATCCTTAAACATGTCCCACATGTCCTTGATTTCCACTTTTAATTCCAAAAACACCTTCCAAATTCGGTATCTTTTTCCCTTAGCCTAAATATCGATAGGCTACGATATCGTGTACATGATGTATCGTATGCAATATCGCACCCCTATAATCTATAAAAGCTGACACCACCCCACCTGCAACACTTAGCATCATTTTTTACAAATCATGCAAGGGAGTTTTTCAAATTTTTCCCTACGGCTTGCTAGTGTGACACCCTTACCTTTCTACTTCTATCTCACTCCCTGGTACTCTGATTTTTATTCTATTTGAACCTACTTGAACCTGGAGTGTTCAGCTTAGTTGTGGGGGAGGGGCACACACTGAATAGTGCATAACATTTTTGGAATTTTTCACCATCCAAAGGACATTATCAAGGGTAATTAGTTGTAAAAATTAAGAATTAAATATTTCGAAAAAAATTTCATCCCCTTAGGTACATCGAGAAAAAAAAATTGGAAACCACCAAAGTAAAAGGACCCACTATTCTAATCTTTCAGGAAACATCACACGGAGATGAAAAAAATTAATTAATTAAGGCAAGTAGTAAGGTATAAATTAACTTCAGAAAAACCCATCCTAATGCTTGGCTCTGTGTGATTGCAAATGGCCCTGAAACATGGACAATAGGAAGGTCTTGCTCAAGGTGGAAGTAAACGACCTAGGAGAGGTGAAGAACAAGTCACTTCCGGATAAGATGCAGAGTAGGAGGAACAATCATTTAGCATTCATCAAGAGGACCCTCCTACTATACAGTTCAGGTAGGCAGAAGGAGGAGTTGCTACAGTGCTTGAACAAGGACAACATCTCACGTTGCCCTAGGATTGTATTCAGGCTATCCATGAAAGATCTACATTCACTACGGTGATTGTGGAATTAAATTTTGAATATTTTGTAGAGTTCACTCTTGAGGCTATTAGGGATCACATCAAAGGGTCTCCCTTATGGCCTACCCTCTCTAAAAGTGGTGCCTGGTACCTATGGGAGACGTACCAATCCTAGCACAACAGAGAATAAGGCACCACCATTAATATTTGTGGTGTGATAGTCGATTTCTCTATGTAGGAAATTTTGGAAGTATTAAACATTTCAAATACAGGGCTCTAGGTTGCTCAGTTGTCTACCAGTTCAAACCCCAATGTATGATGAGTTTGGTTGGAAAGGGCATATGGCAAGGATAAGACATTTGGAGAGTTGACAATGGAAGATAGGATCTATTTCAAAATTAGAACATATCACCTATTCCCCACAAAGGGCTTAAAAATAATCTCAACATATGTGGTAAGAGGATGTGCAGTGCTGATGGGAAAGGTTAATGCTAACCTACCTCATCTATACTTGATGGAGATCCTGAGGTGGTTCGAGGAATGGAAGACAGGGAAGATGGTAGTGCCCTTCCCTTGTCTTATCAGAAAGCTATGCCAACGTGCTGGTATCAGGGGATATGCTAATGATGTCCTCCAATATGCTGAACTGTTAAAGCCACTAGCTATAAGAAAAAACACTGGTGAGACGCTGGGACTAGAACAAGAAGAAGAACAGATGGTTGGACCAACTACAACTCAAATTGCAGGACCCAGCAAACTTCCAAGTATAAGACCAAACCAACAATAGGAAGTAGGGCCTAGCATGGACCAAGATCAACCGCCACCATCGCAAGATTACAGACTGTCAATGAGCCATCTCAGGGCCATCATTGAGATGGTCAATTGGGGAAGTCGTGATTATGAAAATCTCTTCTGTGTCATTGATGATACCATTTAGCCCATGGTTTCTTTGGATCACACAAGGGGTGAGATGTCTATTCATACAGAAGGAGAGGAAAGTATTTGGTCACAACAGATCTCAGGAAATGCTACATCTTTCCAAGTGTAATTAGAAACTAGTGAAGGGGCCACAGTGGTGGTCATGCAACACTAGGATGCAGCAAGAGCCACAGAAGTGGTCACAGATCATATTAAATAAATGTTCAATGTACTTGTTGTACCATCGACAGATCTCACGGGAGCACGAGATGCTCAAACTTTGGCCAAAACCTCAATGACTCCTGTAGAACATGAGGATGCACTTGATCAATTGCTACAAATAGCACAAATAATGACATATCTATTTGACATCCATCAAGATGTTACAGCAATTCAATTAGACCTCATTTCCACTAAGGGAAAACTTGTCTTAATAGAAGTAAGGGCCAAGCATGTTAAAGTAGAGGTGCAAAAATTACAAGAAAAGCTCATGGCCCTACGAGCAGCACAGTGGAACCCTTCGTAATTTGTTCCCATAGACCAGCTGGAAAATTTCAAAACTGACCAACTAACCAAAATACTAACAAAGAATAGAAAAGTGGTAGAAGAAAAANTTGACCGACTAACCAAAATACTAACAAAGAATAGAAAAGTGGTAGAAGAAAAAGAGAAATTTGTTTGGGATGCCTCTATAGCACAAGCGCAAAATCATGTGCATATCAAGACACTCAAGGCCTTAGAAGAGGAAAACAAGCAGCTTGTTGCTGACAACCTTCGGTTGACTTCTATGGAGAAGCAAAAGAATGTTCTCAAAGAGCATTGTCATTAGCTATGAGAAAAATTCATCTAGGTCAACCAAGACATGAGCCATTTAGCCAAGGAGAACTAAACCCTCTCAATGGAGGAGGTACACGCAATCCATCAAAAAATAGCTATTGAAATAAGCACATGGAGAAATTAGGCTAAACAACATGAAAAGCTAAGGGAGCACTTCTAAGACCAGGTGGGGATGTACAAATAGATCCTTGAGAAGGAGATCCATATGGTCAAGGCCCACATCAATGCTATCAATGGTTAACACACTAACTCACAGACCATATTGGACACATATGCATTTTTCCACCAGGCAGAAGTTAAGAATCTGGACCTGCAAATCCAAGATCTTATAGAATACATGGAGCTGGCAAACATGCAGTATGCCAACCTTTCCATGTTAACAGCAAGGTGCTCAAGAATAGAGCTCAAACAATGGGTAGCTACCACCCACATCAAATATGAAATAGAATTTGCAGAACGGAAGAAGATGCTGCAAAAACTGGAGATTGAAAATTCTGAACTTGAGGTGGTGAAAGAAAGCTACCAAGGAAAAAAAGGTGTCATAACAGATTTGGCTTGAAGGCTTGTGGATTTTCAAGAATACAAAGACAAATCCAGGCCCTATGAAGAGGAACGATGGGTGTTTGCAGCTTGGTATGTCAAGGTCAATCAAATGTTTCTACAACTACCCTGCCCATGGCAGGTGCCAAATCCATCAAACATCAAAACATTAGCATGGATGGCAGAAGATCCTTGGACCAAAGATGAGAAAATCCAGGCCATACTTCAATGCCATCAAGCCTCAATACCTGGAGCACAAGACAAGGGAAAAGCACCTGTGGAGGAGCCACCACCACTAGGAACTACATGAGTTCCACCAATTTTGTAGCAATAGCACATTCTTTGTGTTGTGTATTAATTTTTTCTTGATTCCACACTGTGGCATAATCCATTTTCACCATTCAATAATCCTATACCTATCCACTATGTAATCAATGGAGCTTTTTCTCACTATAACTAGGGGAAGAGTTTTCACTCAGTCGTGGGGGTATGATGAGTCACAATTTGCTGGCCGTGATATCGCATACGTGATATCGTACCCTATCTCCTCATCTATAAATAAGAGGTAGATAGTTCTGAAAGTCAGTTTTAGAGTTAAGTTTGATTTTAATTTTCATTTTTCCTCTCAATCCTATTCCTACCAGTTTATGCCCGCAATGTGGTGATTGTAATTGTATGAAACCTTTATTCAAGTGTGACGTACTTGGACATGCACATGACTAAAAATAAAGATTGAGATTACTTCATCATTGCAGCATTCACTTAGATTAATTATTTATTGAATTGTTATTAACTACTTTCTTAGTTAATACCTTCTTATCCTAAACTCCTATTAAACGTGGAATGAGTACAACTTGATCATGAGCATTTAAGTGTGACTGCTTGGCAAACTAGTAGTGTACCTAGGATCTGCGCTTGGTAATCCCAGTGGTAGTGGTGCATTAGGTCCAAGATGTGTATAGATGATTGAGGAATGAACTCTCATCGCACTTAGGCTAGCTTAGATTCTCTCTTATCCCTTCTCTCTTATCTTAGTTAATATTATCTTCCATTGTCTTCAAGAGTAGCATTAGCATAGAAACACATCACACATCTCACTCTGGACAAAATCATACGTGACAAAGTTAACACTAGTCCAAATGGGAAGATAGCGAATTGCAAGCTAAGGGTAACTGTCTAGATATCACAACTAGTTCATCTACAGAGTTGACTGGATCATGCATGTAATGCTCGTATTCGTATGGTTGAGTGTAGGGGTACCTTGCCACTCATCACTTTACAAAATGATCAAAAGCTTCATCTTTATATGCTACAAAGGAAACCAAAGTAAAATGAGAAAAATCATCCACAATCATAAGATAGTATCTTTTCTTGAAAAGCTCAATGTCTGGGAAGGTCCTACTAAATCTCAATCAAGAAAATCCAATAGACATCAAGTTGAGATGCTATTTTTCTTATTGAATCCTACCATTGTATGCTTCCCTTTTTAGCATGCGTTATAAATGCTCAGGTTGAAGTCTTTATATTTGAGATGTCCATAATATCCTTTAAAAAAATATTTTTAACAATATCTATGTTCATAGGTCTAAGTCTTTTATGTCATAATTGTATGTCACCTTTATTACTCATCAAACACTTTATTTCATGATTAGTAGCATATGATAATATAGCAATATAAAAATTTTATTTTATACAATCATTAACTAAACCTTTTCATCAATATAATCTCTTATTTTATGAGAATACTTTGAAAAAACCACATAATAGTTGAAATCATAGAGTTAACTTACACTCATAAGATTTTGTTTTAGTTATTTCACATAAAATACTTCCTTTACTTGTGCAAATATTTTACCTTATATAGTCCTGCCAGGGTAGGTTGTTGATTATTCTTATAATACATCAAAGTGGAAGCAAGAGAAAGCATACCACTATCAACTTTATCCATTTCATCTAATTCATGAGCATCTTGTTGTTCTGCATCAGCCTCATCCCATTCATATTGAATCCATCCTCCAGTTGTTTCTTCTAGGATTGGCTAAGGTAAGTAGCCACTCGAACTAAACGTTGGTCACTCATCTTCTACCCATTGTGCTTCTAGAATTTCAATATCAAAATAAGTAAAATTAGTAAAAATTGTTCCATTTTCAAAGGTATCTCTAACATCCAAATTGAATTCTTCACACACTTCATAAATATTTGGTTCATAGTTCATATCTTCCCATGCTATATCAACTAGCTAAAACATAAGATGAGCATCCACTTCAGATATCATTTGAGCCAAGCCTTGAGATCCTTCATTTGTTACTATAGTATTTTCCAACATATTAAGATTCTCATGCATTGGCTCTACCACTACTTCTGTCACTCACTCTGATACCACTATTAGGTAAGATCCTTCATTTATTGATGTAGTATTTTCTAACATATTAAGATTCTCATGCACTGGATCTACCACTATTTCCATCATTAGCTCTGATCCCATTGTTGGATGAGATCCTTCACAAATCTAAAAAATCTGTAGCATTTTCTTAAAATCATCATGGAATTCTTGTAGCATCCTAAAACCCATGGTGCACTTAGATGAAAAAGAAAATGAATATGTAGAAGCAACACAACAAAAACTTGGCAAGTTCCCTCATACAGCAATTGTTTCTCAACTCACACCTCATGCTCTCACTCTTTCTTCATGACACGTTAAATAGAGGAGAAAGACAAAACCAAAGGATAAACCTTCTTAACCAAGCCTTTATTGCATCAACTTCTACATAGACATAGCTTCTAGTTAGTACATAATAGATCTCAGAATAGCAACAAGGCCTATTTAAGAAAACTACTAACAAACCAAGTAGATTCACACAGCAAGGACTCTGAGCATCATTCAGATAGAAAGAATCAAGAAGATGGCTAAAGAAATGCTACCATTAATACATAGTTTATTAGGCATAATCACTTCTAATTATGACTCAGAATCTGATTGTAACTTATCCAAGAGATTGAGCTCCAACCACAAAAGGACTTCATAATAGATTAAGACTACTAGCTTGAGGAGTAGACAACCCCAATGCATGACTTGATAATGCCTCTTGATTTTTTCTCTACAAGATAGGATACATGGGTATATATAGGATAGACTAACTCTATTTGTATGACTTTCACACCAAGTAACTAGATCTTATCTTTAGCTGTTGATGTCTTATCATTATCTGCTCAACGCCTTTAATATCACTTTATGGATGGAGCAAATCTTGTTATGTGTTTGCATGTAGTTGGTGTAGTTTTTAATCATCTTTGAAATATATTTGAGAATATTTGATGGAGATGTTGATAACATGGCCTCATCTAGTGGTGCTTTCTTGAGAACTATAGCTTCATTCTCGTACAATGTAACTTCCTGGTATAGGTTGATTTGCTAAAAGACTTGCAAAGCTTATTTTCCCATTCATTACTCTAAAGAAGCTCTTGGAAGAATTTTTTGGCTAATTGATTAGTGAATATGGTCTTTTGATTAGCAAGATGTTATCTACAACTTCCATTAATGATAAGTGTTAAACTATCTTAGGTTCCAACCAACTCCATTTTAAATTATTTACTATGCAGTCTATTCCTCCTACCATATTCACATAGAAATCTAGTGTAGCATATTCTTTGGATATGCTCATGCTATATTCTTAAGGAAACATTCTATGAATCCTTTTGCACCATTTTACTCTATATTCTAATGTTTGAACTGACCAAGAACATCAATCTTCATTATCCTGCATTAGATTTTGAGAGTATTTTCTTTCTAGGGAACTTTCTTTTGAATGTGTCAGCTGCATCATCTTTGCTTGTTACATTTTTAATTCTCTGGTTAATGTGTATGGTAAATGATTTACTACTCTAGGGATTCTTTCAATAGTAAACTTGTACTAGGGCAAGAGAAATTGCCACTAGGTAAATCTTTGCAATTTTGGTGATGGCTAAATCCTCCTTTTTAAGAGTGATGCCAAATTTTTTGAATCTATTCATAGAATAAATAGTTATTTGACCAGATAGATGTGAAACCTTTCTATTCCCTTGATTGCTGTAAGAATCTCTTTTTCAGAAAGCTAGTAATTTATCTCATTCTTCTAGAATGCTCTTGAAGCATAGGCACAAATTTCTTCTTCTTCTCTTTTCTTTCCTATTTTTAGCAACACAACAGCCGATGCATCATAGCTAGCATCTATATTTAGAATGAATGGTTCAAGTACGATGGGAGATAATGGAGGAAGATTCTAACATTCTTTCTTCAACTGTTGAACTTTCTTGGTAGCTTAATTTGTCCATTCAAATAGAGTTTGATGTTTGCATCTTCAAATCTCAGTGGTTTTTTCTGATAGCTTAGCTATATGTTTGGCCACATAATCAAGACATCGAAGAAATCTTAAACACTATTCATTTTTTTCTAGCTGATCTGGAAATAATGAGATCTTCTGTAGAACATGTGGCTACATATGAATTTTTTCATCTTTCAATGTTAGTCCAAGAAATTCAATTTCTCTTCTTCCTATTTGAAACTTCTTTGGATCTTCAAATAACCCTATTTCATGTTACTTGCACAGATGAGAAAATACCTTTAAATGTTCAACATGTTCTGATACTGAATTGGAGTAGATCAAAAAAGCATCTATACAATTTGCAACAAAATTAGAAACTTTTCCAAAAATAGCATCCATTCTTCTTTGAAATTGTGATGGATCATTCTTCAATCCAAATGGCATAATAATCCATTCATATAATCCTTGTGGTGTACTGAATGCTATTTTATGAATATCTTGCTCAATAATTTTTATCTGATGATACTTGCTCTTACAATCAAATTTGCTGAAGATCTTTTTTCCTGCTACCTTTTGGATCATTGCATCTCTATTTGGTAATGGTCATTTTATCTCAATGGTTAATACATTAGGCAGAATATAATTGATAACCATTTTAGGCTTTCCTCTATTTATTTCTACATGGTTTTAGATAATGAAACTTGAATAGGCATAATTTAACTAGGATTCTTTGATCAATCCCTTTTTTTGAAACTCCTCTATGTGTAATTGTAGCTCTTCTACATCTACTGGATTGAGGACTATTGCCTTTGTACTAGAATGTCGTGTCCTATAGGAATAAAGGTTTCTAGAATATCTTTGTCCCAAAATTGAAGAGGATGTTTGCAACAACATGATAATAATTCTTCTTACACTTGCATAAGTAAAGATGCTGCTTTTCCATCAAGCCTTTGAATACAAGCTTTCATCAATTTCTACCAATGCCTGTATTTTTCTTTGGAAATATCTTCTATCTGATGTTGAGTAATAATTTCTCAAATTGATGGATTGGTAGACGTGAAAACACTTCTAATTTGATAATGTTTGTTCTTGTCCAACTCTAGTGGAATCCTGGAAATTACTACTTAACCATATTCATCATTAGAATTGGAACATCTAAGCAAATCTATCCTAATTGTATAAGGAGATAGTGCATTCATGAAATGTGCTCCAAGGCCCACATCAAAACCACAATCATATATTTAAAAAAAAAATTATCTTCCCAATCCAAACATTCCCTAACTAGATAGGAATATTGAATGCAAAATGAGTTAGACTTCTTACTCCATTCATGGTATCAAGCTCTACCAAGTTTGGATGAAACACCTAGTTCTCAAGCATATCTTTGTGGTAGAAATTTAGGGTTCCTCTAGTGTCAACAAATGCTTGATATTTCTTCCAGTTTCGCTTACTATTGACTACCAACTTGATTGTTATCATGATTACACTATGTAAAGACATAGGATTCTTGATTTGATGTTGCTATTTGGTTGGAATGGTAAGTTTTAATAAACTTTGAGCTTTTTCAAGTTCTGCAACAATACGAAATCTTTTTTCATATGGTGTAATCAAGAATTTTGGGGGTACCTTTTGAAGGATTTTCGTTGGATTTGTTCCTGACTGAGATGCACTAGGTACATCTGATAATTCTTCATTGCAATGTAGGTGAAAGATTGCTAGGAAATATGCTGTGTTAATTTTTTAATGTTGCATTTTGATGTAGAATATATCTCCTGATCATTCAACCAAGTATCAATTTTAGCATAGTCTTCTGCTAATAGTTGTTATATCTAGTCTTTAGCTAAATGTATGTTATCCCAATCTAAAAATTGGGTTTGCATCATGATTCCTCTTGGTGGCTCTTGATTATTTTCATCTTCCTCTAGATTTGACTATACTTCTTCTTCTAATTCCCCTTCACTTTTCGAATCATCATCAAAGAGTAATTGAATTTGGTAAATTTGCTCAGTTGGTTGTTCTTGCTCTAGATCATCAATTGGTTCCCATTCTTCTAAATAATTGTTGAAGAATGCTTTGATCCTTGGATATGAATTTCACTATGGGCATTCATGAGCATAATGTCCAAATTACCTACAATGATAACAACATACCTTTTTGCGGTTAACAAGATATCTTCCTTTTTTGGCAAACATGGTCATCCTCCTTGTTTGTCATGGTCTCAAACCCCTATACCATCTTCATCTTGTGAATATCAGATACCTCTAGATATTGGTTGCCTTTGTTGCCTTCCTTCTTCTTGGTCTTCTGGGCAGTCTACCAAAAACATCTCCTCCATATAAATTAGCATAACCTTCTAGTGTAGGAAGCAATTTTGTTAAACTCACATTGTAACATGGAAACTAACACTCTTGTTTAGTCATATGGACGATATCAGCAAAATAGGTGAGAGATAGGTCCATATTCTTTTCAATGGATTTGTAAAGTACCATATGCCCTAGCTTAGCTGGAAGACTTTCTAAATATAGAAAGGAAATCATAGGGTCCCGATGCAATGCTAAGGTATAAACTTCTTTACTATATTCAGCACTGAACTTCTCAATGTATTTTAGATTCATAAGCTTCTTCTGACTCAAAAGCACTTTATCTATTAGTCAAAGATTGGTGAAAAAATCAATAGTAAATTTAGTTCCTAGGGCTACAAATAGACCTTGTAATCCTTGTTGTAATATTTGCTCCTATTGTTCAAGTGTTTAACTTTTCCACCAATGACAGATTTTTTTGGTGGCCCTAGAAAATGCTCCTAAAATAATTGTTCTTTCATTCAATTGCAATATTTTCATTACTGTTTGCAACTAATCTATCCATAATTGGATGGCATGCAACACTTCTTTTGGTGGTAAGTATTTGATGTTTATAATAGGAACTATTGTTGCTAGTTATTGTTGAAATGCTAAGAAGGCTAGCAGTTGTTGATTCTATCTTCAAGGTGGATCTTATCTTCTTGCCATCATTAGTCTAGTTTGATAGCCATTATCTTTGAGTTTAGAAATATGTTCAACCTTGTGCTATGCTTTCATTTTAGAACTTTCCTGAGTCTTAGGAGATTTTTCCTCTTCTTCTTCATGCCTTTACATTGTTGGAACCTTTCTTGCTTTTTCTTTTCTCAATCTCTAGATTTTTTCTAGAAATTTTTCTACTAGATCTTGGTGCTGTACTGATGGCTTTGGTGGAGGTGTTGTTGTAACTAGCGGTAACTTCATTTGTTTGTCTAATGTATAGGCTTCCTTTAGGAATTTTGTAATCCTCTTTCTCTTTTGTTGTTGTTGATCCTCCTTTGCTTGTTGTCACTATTTGACAACATCGTCACACACTCTAAGATGCTACTCCATTTTAGTTACTTTTTTTTGGACATCACTAACTAGTGAGTAAATATTAGTTATATCTCCTTCTAATAAATTCCAATTTTGACTAGCATAGGAGGTCCAATTCACTACATATTTCAACTATTTACCTCATCTTTTTGCTAATTTGGAGAATCAATTAAATTTTTAAGAAAACTGCAATCTGCCCTTGTTGTTGGTGGATCATCTTCTGATGTTGTTTCTAATAGGAGGCTCTTGGTGGTCATTTTCCTCCGTAAATTAGTTACTTTCCTGACATCATTTTGCTAGTCTATAGCATGCATAATGTACCTCTAGTATCATAATTTGGTGATTCTACCTTGGTTGAAGTAGATGCTTCTTCTTTAAACTTGGTTGGTGGCAAGGTTGGTGAAATTACTTCCATAGTAATTGTTGTTGAATGACTGAACTGTTGAAGTGGATATCAACTCTACTTTGGGGTTCGCTTTTCATAGGTTGTGAATTCTTGGTCTTCTAGCAATGACTTAATTTATGGAAAACCTTGAACATATCCTAGTACTAGAATACTTCTACCACATGTTGACAGATGTTTTCTCCCTTGTAGAAATTGCACTCCTCATTTGAGGTTATGATTCATTAGAATAGTATTTGATAATTGAAATGTGCCATAGGCTCCTATGGCTACATAAACTGATCCTGGTAATAAATGTACATCCTAAATTTCAATACAGATAAGTAAGGTAGATGTAATGAAATCATCTTCTAATGCCAATTGGAAATTAGGTTGCACTGTACACAAAGCGTCCGAATCTAGTACATCATGAAATTGATAAATCTTGGCTACCTTCTAATCATCATTAGCATATTAACTAGATCCCAAAATTCTACTATCTAATAGTGTAAACATATATTCAGCTCTAACATCATAGCTAAACTTTGAACTCACTATTATATTGATTTGCCTAATATGTATATAATGATATCCATCAGCCTTCCATTTTGCAACTTCTCCTTTGGTGAAGAAAGGTAGGATCACTGGTCAAATCTCATGACCTTTAATGTCTACTAAAGATTTTTTTTACTTAATTGAGGTAGATATTTGAGTCGAAAATGTATTAGCAAAATTATAAATAGCATCCTTTGGAATAGTAGGAAATTCTAGCTTCTCTTTTCCTAATACAAAATATTTTCTTTGTTAACAAGGCATCATGGAAGGGTAGAATCACCTTTTGATCTTTTAACATTTCTTCTTCTTCTACTAGTTCATTTTGCTTCATATTTACACTGCTATATTGAAGCATGAATGCTCGATGCCTATCCCCAATGTTCCTATTATGGTCCTATATTTGATCATCAGCTTCATCAAACATTAGCATTCTTATCAAGTGCTATCCAAATCTTAAATATTCTTGTTCTTGGATTTGATTTTTCGTACCTCGATCATAAACTAGGGTAGTGTATTTATCATAAATGGTAGCTACTATATCCTGCAACATCTTTTGATCTTCTTCCGCAAATGAATTATCTTAATAAACTTATTCAACCCAAAGTTCTAATGGATAAATATACATTTCACGATATTTATCATAAGAAGGGACATGGACAAGACTAACCTTACCTAGGGCCTGACTTGAACTTCTAATTTCAAATACTACCGGCCTTTTACCTAGATCCCCATGAATAACTTGTATAGTCTTATCTACTAAGAAGGCAATAGTACGACTACGCTTCAATTGGCTCAAACTCATCATTGCTAGTTTTCCTAGCTCAAGAATCGATGAAAATGCTACTCCCATTAATGAATAATACTTTGAGGTTACCCATTCCACACATCCAGCATCTTGTTCCATGGCTTTCTAGTATATTCCTACCAGGGTAGGTTGTTGATTATTCTTATAATACATTAAAGTGAAAGCAAGAGAAAGCGTATCGCTGAAAACTTTATCCATTTCATCTAATTCGTGAGAAGCTTGTTATTTTGCATCAGACTCACCCCATTCATCTTGGATCCATCCTCTAGTTATTCCTTCTAGGATTATCAAGGGTAAGTAGCCACTTAGACTAAAAGTTCACCACTCATCTTTTTCCCATTATGCTTCTAGCATTTCAATATCAAAATAAGAAAAATTAGTAAAAACTAGTCCATTTCCAAAGGTATCTCTAACATCCGAATTGAATTCTTTGCATACTTCATAAATATCTAGTTCAAAGCTCATATCTTCCCATGCTATATCAATTGGTTGAAACATAAGATGAGCATCCACTTTAGATACCATCTAAGCCAAGTCTTGAGATCCTTCATTTATTACTGTAGTATTTTCTAAGATATTGAGCTACTCATGCATTGGCTCTACCACTACTTCCATCATTGGCTTTGATACATATGGATAGTTTTCTTTACTCATATGATCTAGCTTCTTCCCCAACAACCATTCATGTAACTTATTTTGGTACAAATAATCTTTGATTTGCATCTTCCAAAACCTGAAGTCCATCCCATCAAACTTTTCAATCCTAACTTTCCAATCCTTGGATGCCATCCTTCCTACTGATCCTTTGCAAACCTTTGTCTGATACTAATTTTTTAGGAAATGAATCAAGAAGAAAAAAAAAGAATAGGAAAAACAAGCACAAAGACTATTTGTGGTTTAGCAAGATCACCACTCATTTATGACTGCACAAGAGTTTCATTATGTATTTTTCAATTTATAGTTACAAGAGAGTTTTGGAATATTACAAAAATATGCATCAAGAAACCCACCATAACCAAAACTAGCCCATTGACCTAATAATCTAGATTAGCCAACACATGACTCTAATAGATCAATCTAAGAATGAAGAAGAGATGTACAACCTATTGTGTAATGAACTTTTATTACTTCAAATTATTTATGTAAAGTTAACTAAGCAAGTAGAAACCAAGGATCAAGATATTTCATCATTAAATATAACAATTTCTAATTTTACAAAAGAAATCTCAGACCTAAGGCCTGAGAATAAAGAGCTAACTAAGTCTTATGAGTAGATTAAGAAAGAACTTGGACATGCCACACTTGTAAATCAAAGGTTGATCAAAGGAAAAGAGTATCCTTGGATGGTTCTAGAAGAAGGAAGAATTCCATATGATAAAAGTAGGTTGGGATGTTGTTCATAAGAAGAAGCATCTACACAAACTTCATCTCAACAAAAGAATTCTTCAAAAGTTTTTAACTAGTCTTCCTAGAGTTTTTACTATAGCTAATTTCACTATAAACTAGGATTTCTAGTTAAAATTTTATTAAATTCAAGTTGAAATTTCATGACTATTTTTGTAGATTAGATCTTGATAAAAGCTAATTTTCATGGTTTTAATTTTTAAATAAAATTTCTAAAATTTTTATGTATATTTTCATCATGATATTACTATTGATTTTAATGGGCCACTTGGTTTTTTCCTCAATTTTTTGTAAGCTTTATTTTAGTCTTAATGGTTGTGAAATGTAAATATTGTTGTTTGGTTTAAGTGAAAACATTATCATTATGCTTATGGTGATTTGCTTAATAGTTAGAATTTTCATTATGGTGATATAAGGTCTTGATTATTATGGTTTGGTTATGTAGGGCCTTCTTCAAGCTCATCCTAGTTGTGATTGAGCTAGTTGGACTTCTATGTTGCATTCACACACTAGGATCCAACACCCTACCTACTGACATGATGTTAAACCATGGTTCCCTATGGTTCAAGCTAAGGAAAAAAGGGTTCCTACCCTTCCTATTATAGAATTTTAGTCTAATGGTGTGGTCACACTTGCATTTAAAGTAGTGATCATGATTGTGAAAACCCTAGTTCCCCACTCCACCAATTTGATCATTGAGTTCATACTTGATGATCCTAATAAACATGTTGAGGGTAAACAATTTGATAGCATATACACCATAGCCAGCCTCAATACTAGGCTATATGTTCCATCATAGAAATACCTTTGAACAATTTGAAAACATTAATGTTTGTTCACTACATCAACACGTTGTTCCAAAACCCTCCTAATACCATCTACCATGTGGAAGGTAAGTGTAATTTTAATTTTTTATTTTACTAGTTAGTTTCATTAGGCCACTTGGATTTACTAGTTTTATTTGGGTTGTCATGCTTACAAGTACAAGGTATATGACCAAGGATTGATTAAGAGTAACCAACTCTTTCCCTTTGCCTAAACATCCCTGGAGGTCTTTGTCAAAAGCCTAGTGGTGAGGCTGGTAGTGATGGAGTAGCTCATAGGTAACTTTAGTGAGTATACCTCATACTATTTCCAAGCCTACCATAGCTACATAGCTAACATGACAACCCATGGTTGAAGGGGTAAACCTAATTTTGATGCATAGACACATATACCCCTTAGGGTCCCCATGCTACCTTCATCAAGCAAGCAAATTAAGAATGCTTTTTTTTCTAATTTCTTTTTTTTTTGTTTCATGCAATGTCAACATTTTCTAACTACATAGTCATTTGGTTATCTAGGCTTTAGTTATTTTACTAGTTTTATCTGTATGTCTATAAGTGTTATTTTTAATTTGTTATGTTTGAAATTTATTTTGATTTTAGTTTTCCATGATGTTCCTATGCTAAAGATAATGGGTCATTTTCATTGTATTGTAGGGGCTACACCATCATCTACCATTACCGTGATTACTTCAATATGTGTTGAGAACACATGTATCCTCAAGTTTGGCAAGGTGGATGTAGCATAGCATTGGTTGGTCAACCAAGCACCCAGAGAGATCCAAACAAGAATCACTAGTGTAGGTTTGCTCAATTTATTAATGGCTCCTATCCTAGTCATCTCTACCTTAAAGATTATAAAATTCATTAACTCCTTTAACAAAGGAGTGAAGAAATTCATCACTCACATTCATGGTGTGCCTATCACCTTATCCTTCAATGAATCTAACTTTAGTGATATCTTTGACATCCCTCATGAGGGGATTAAGATTGTTACTAAACTAGGGAAAGATGTGGATCATCAAGAGGAAGTGCAAGAATGGCTAAATACTTATTGTAGTAGAGGCAAATGATATTTATCCATTATTCCAATACCAAGAATTTTCAAAGTTGTTATAATAAAAGAAGATTATATCCATTGAGTAGATATGGACCATGAAAAATATCATCCTTGAGGATGCTCAATTCAACTAAGCTACTCATTTTGTTTCCAGGCTACAAGGAGAGATTTTGAAACTCAAGGGCAACCTTGGTACAATATGCCACATGAACATTGCATTTTTTAGTGTATCTAAGATGGTTCATAGAGTTCTTGGTGGTGAGATAGGATCGAAAATGGCTAAGTCAAGATCCATCCCAATTATCCAAGCCTTAGGTAAAACATCTTTTTCCAACCATGCAAGCTCAAAACCCACAAGAGGATGTTGGGGAATTGCTATCTATTATGACTAAGAACTTTCATGATATGTGCTATCCTTCCTTTGATAGCATGGAGATGGAACCCAAAGTTCCCTATGGGAATTTTCAAAAGGTCAAAGAGTTATATGTTGAAGTTGAGGGGGTAGCTAGAGCAAAGTTAAAGCAATATATGATTGATGAGACAACACTAGTTGCTGAGAAACCTATGAAGAGGAGGTTCGTTGTTAAACTTGGCCAAGGGAATCACATGGATACAAGTATGTTTTATTGGTGTTATTTTATTTAAGTTATTTTTCATTTTATGTTTTATGTTATATGGTAGTGTTTTTGTTTTGTTTCAGGAAAAATATGCTAAGTGGTTCTATGTTTTGTCTTCGTTGCTCTTGTAGGTAAACAATAAGAATTGGCAAACCAAGAAATGGCAATAGAGACAAAATAGAAGATCCTAGAGGAGGTTCTACAATAGCATGAGGATGAGGAACTATCCAATACCAATTGGATGACCTTGATGCTCTATTTTATGGTTTACAGTTAGGTGAACCTCCCATCATTATCTTGAATGATCTTCCTAGTTCTTATGAATTTTCCTTTTATGAGTTGAATCTTGTAGTTTTATGTTTGAACATGGTTTTAACCATTAGTTTATTGTCATGCTTGTTGTAGCTCCTAAACCTTAACTAGATACATTAACCTTCACATTTCACATAAATCATGCATGGAGGTTCTACAAAAAATAGAATTCATGTGTGGGATGGTTGAAGATATGACTAATTGGTTGTAACAGACTACTCTTGATTTTGGATAGGATATTAGTTTATTTTTATTTTTATTATTTTTATTTTTTTTATGTATTTTTGTTCTTTTTGATTTCATGTTCTTTTAGATCTTATGATTATATAATTTTAATTATTTATAAAATGTTTTCTTGTTATTTCATTATTCATTATTTACTAGTGTTATGTATTTTTGTTACTTATATTGCTTGCAATGTCGAAGGTTAGATGGGATTCCAACCATGCCTTTGAAATTGATGAGCTCTCTAGCTTGCCACCTAAGTGGAAAATTTTCCATGAAGATTATATGAAAGTGCCACTAAATGTGCACTCTCATGTACTAGAACCTTGTGGAAATGCCAATGTTCCAATGAGTTCTTATGGGAACAACTTATAGCATTGGAAAGGGAAAATAAGAAATAGGTTGAGGAGATTAGAGATCTCAGGGATAATAAGGAGTTAGTGGATGTCCAAGTGGCTAGTATGGATTCCTTGAGAACCAAATAGATTGAATGGACATGGTATTGGAATTCCATCCACGACAAGGTTTCTCTTGCTAGGGATCTTGCGAAGTAGAAGCTACAGATAGACTTGTTTTCTTATAAGACCTAGGAGTCGAGGGACTATTTTTCTTGGATCCTTGAGTGGGTCTAGGAAAAAAAGGACCATAAAAAGAAGTACAAGGCTAAATGGGAAAGCTACCTCAAGTGGATATAGGAGGGGTTAATCAAGAGGTGCAAGTTGGAGTTGTTCATGAGAGGGATAAATGTTGGAGACATCTTTAAGCTATTTGAAGGCTCTCTAGTGGTGGTTAATTTCCCTATTCCTTAAATTACTACTACTTTTGTGGAGGTGAAAACTACTACATTTTCATGAAATCCACCCACATGGATGGACATTGATGAGAGTAACATCTTGACAAGTATTAATCTTAAGGAAGTAGATTGGGCCCACATGACTGAAGACAAAATCCCCCACCATGTGGTGGTTGGTCTTCGAAGCTTTCCTTTAGATGATACTACTCCAAAATCTTCTTAGGTTTGTTTATTTAAAACCAATCAAGCATATTTTATTTTAGTTTAGTTTATGATTTAATTACATTGATTACTAATTAGACTTTTGTTATTATGATTGGTATAGGTACTAGGTGATAGTAATGGCCCCAATGGTGACTACATTAGAAATGTTGCTCCTCCACCTCTAGTTTCACCTTAGTTTCATTAGTTTAATCATATATTTGATTATTTTTATTTTTGATGTTGTTATGATGTTGTGGCTAGTCTTAGCCATTGTATATTTGTAAGACAGTTTATTATTTTTTATGTTATTGCTACATAGTGTAGCCATGGCTGTTGGGACTCTTGTTTATTTTATATGATGTTGTTGATTAGAATTGTGTCATACTATGTGACTATGGCTACAAGTTATGGAAATTTTGGCCATTATCATTATTTTTTAAATTTTAATTTTGCTTATACATTCTACCATTTTTTAGTTTTATGCATCTCATGCATTTCATATTTTGATCATGTTATATGGCTATGTTTCTTAAAACATACAGTTATAGGTATGCAATATAAAGTTAAAACAATGTACAATAATGTAATGTAAATTGGTGCATGTACATAATGTTTAAGCTAGACTAAGAAAGTAAAAAGGAATACTACATGGTTAAGGGCACAGGGGTAAGCAAATAAGAAACATACATTAACCATGCAAGTGTTTGCTAATCTTTGAGAGATTAGGAAAGGTGTACAGTCTGTGCTACATGATTTTTTATTTCCCATTTTCTTTGTTAACCATCTTGAGAGGGAGCTCTTCCCATGGTGTATCTATGATCCCATTCTTGTCAGTTTTGTCCTCTTCCACACTATCGACCCTCTGGGCTTCATCTTTAATAGTGGAAGTTTCTTCCTAAAACTCTACTTTAGACCCTTGCTCTACGTCAATGTTATTGACTATCAAGGGAACCACACTATCACCATGAATAATTATTTCACCTCCTTCATAAGGAAAGTGAATTTCTTGGTGGATGGGTGAGTAAACAACTTGTAATTTAGCTAGCCGAGGCCTTCCCAAGATGAGGTTAAATCTTGGTGTCTCTTCCACCATCAAGAAATTGGATGGTGTGGAGAATTATTCCCCCACAATGATGTTCAAAGATATTGAACCTTTTACTACAACCCAAGATCCATTAAAGGATTTTAGAGTGAATATGGAGGTATGTTGCACATGTTTTGTTAGACCCAACCATTCAACACTAGTCTAGGGTATGACGTTAGTGGCCATCCCATCGTCCATGTGCACCTTATGTATCATGTATTACCCCACCCTTATTTTTATGAAGAGAGGGGCCTTCATTTTCTCACCATCCTAGGGGTTGATTTTAACTTTTTTATCATAGAACACTAATGTCATTGACTTTTCTTCTTCCCTTGGTAAATGTGGTATCATCACCATGTGGATGGACTCTTCACTAGTAGGGATATCTTAGCTAATGAGAATAGATATCAACATTTTTTATTAGGGCCTCATAGTAAGTGGTAGAGGTCATTAATAGATCATACAAGCTAAGGAAAGTATTATTTTATTTCAAAGACTACTTTATGTTGGCACATTTGGCCATTTCATGGAACAACAAAAAGATCGTACTATAGGTGTTGGTAAGGCAATTCCATACATAATTTGCTTCCAGCAGGGATCAAAGGATGGGGCAACAGGGATTGCTGAAAGGGCTAGACATCTAGAGGAATTGAAAAGGGACAATGATGGTTGGATAATTGATATCAAATATTATCTATCCCAACAGATTCACCTTGTTGTAACTCACTTATGTGCTCCCATACAAGGCACAAGTGCAGGGCATCTTGCAGATTGTCTTGGACTAGATTTATCTAAGTTTGAAACAAAAACAACCATAGACATCATGGCAAGAGATACAGCAAATTCATTTTTCTCCAATCTCCTGGATTATGAGCAATGGTATCAAGATTGTGAGCCTCTTATAATTAAATGTGCCTACTTTTCTGTGGGACTTAAATGTCCAAGTGTTTTAAATATGGTCAATGGTTTACAAAGGCATGTAATGGACTTTGGCAAAAATGCAACATGCGTGAGGTGGTGAAAAATAAAGAAGAAAGAAGCGGGAGGCACACGAGGCCGATGGAGTTATCGAACAGCCAAGTTGAATCTTCCAAAACATGTTCTTTACTACCGACGGAAATTACTAATCGCGCACAACCAACAACGAGAAAGCCACCAGGAAATGCTGAAAATGTTTGACCATGGTTGCATAGCAGGATCACAAAAATGGTCACTTTGTAGCAAGAATAAGAAATCAGTCATGGTGCGGTGCTGGCATGGCTTGGACATGGGCCTTGATAACAAAATCCCCAACTTTGAAGCTGGGCATGATCGGGCCTCACGGTGGGCACCAATAGAGAGGGCAACAATGGCACCGGCACGACGTTGTCCATGTACGTCGACTAAAACATGTAGCTACGACAGTCACGAAAATGGGTACAGGGGACTCTACGGATGTTTGCCGTTGAAAACCTGACAATTACACCGGTCTTCAAGGTATCTAGTTTTCAACGCCGTTGGTGGAGGACCTGGATCTGAGCTTGGATCCCTTCTTCTTGAACGTCTTTCCATGGACTATGGAGAAAACAAAAAGATCTAAGTTGGGATTCACCATGTTTTTAACAAGTTTTTAGCATGATCAGCATGAGCCATTATAAGCATAAAGAATTCTCAAGGATAGCACAAACTACATAACGTCAAGAAATTCTTCGCATGACATGATACTCGCTTGGTGTTGAAGATGGAATCGACCCTGATATAATTGGTGTAAAAAGTTTTTAGTCTACAATTGCCTCTGAAAATATTCAATGGACATGCTTTAGAATTTCAATAAACATTCCCAAGAGATGGAAAAATTACTAGCGCACTTCCTAAATCTTCACTTAATGCTTTGGCCTACAACGGATTTCTGCAATTAAAATCCAACAAAAAATAATTAAATAAGCATCATTTTATTCTAGGGATTCTACAGGGAAAATATTTAGTTTTCAAATCGAGGAGGTCTTCAACTAATTCAGGAACCTTGCAATTGGACTGTATCTATTTACTAATTTATCATGGGAAAGAAAGGTGTCGAAGGAGACATTTAGCGTGCTAAGACTGTCAGGATTATAGATGATCATGAGAAAAAGAACCAACTAAAGCGAGTTAAAAATGTTAAAATGACTCTTCTTGGAGTATATGGAACAATATCCTTTTGGCTCAGGAAAAAGGCAGATGAATATCGTTCCCATAAGTGGACTATATACATTTGGGGTGCCACAAATTAAAATGTGAGAGTGCAACTCCACTTATGCATTTGGTTGTATATGCGTACATATATATTTATATATTAACCCATCCATGTATACATCAACTCCATGGTTATTATCTCTACTACTATGATGTAAATAACAATAAAATATTTTATGATTTAAAAAGGGAATTTGTGCAATAATTGTTCAAAGTCCCATGTGAATTGAACACTTGTCAATTGAAATGGTGGTTATAACCACCACCAAGGTCACTTTTCAACTATAGCATTTTTTTCTCCACAAGGGCCACTTGTCATCTAAATGGAACACTTGTCAACTACAACTTTTTTATCTCCATGGTGACCACTTGGCAACTAAATGAAGACACTTGGCAACTAAATGAAGACATTTGTTAACTGCAGCTTTTTTGTCTCTATGGTGGTTATAGCCACCCAAGATATTTTGTAACTTACCTAACTACCTTAGACCCTATAAAAGGGCTTCAAGGGTAGGAAGGGAAAAAAAGACTTTTGGGAGCTCTCACTTGGAGACACACTTTTGGAAGACATTGTGAAAGATTGCTTGTAAGATGACTCACTAAAGAAAAGATTTCAGCCTCTTTTTCATAGTCTTGTGAGTTATGCTTATTATTTTTTATTTTTTTTAAATTTTTTAGCTAGTGGTTTAGATAGTATCATCCTTGGCAAGTAATTTTGGGATTTTTAGATTGCTCTTATTGTTCTTGTTGTACGATTGAAAATTTCTATTAAAATTTTACCATAGAAGCGCTTGTGTTTGAAAGCCTTAAGATCATTTTAGTAGTAAATTTGGTTATTGTGCAACGTATAAGAACTGCTATTGAGATTGTTGTAAGAGAGCCTCTGCTTGTACTCATGCCATTGAACGATTCAATAGTCAAGAGGGTTCAGAAAATATTTGGTATTTTGATGGGACCAGAATAGCTTCTATTTATCTTTAAAGTCAATCTCTGTGGTATTTCAATCAAAAAATTGTCAAGTCTTTTTAAGGTTCTGTTGAATGCAATTGTTGACATCTATTATCTAGCCAAAATGGAGTCTTGTACGTGGTAGTTTACGTAGCAATTTTTGGTAGCATAGTAGGATTGTCTTGAGGAAATTGCTTATTTGAGCCTTGGAAGTTTGAACAATTCGTAGTTATTGAATTTGTGATAGCTTTATTGCGTAGTTTTTACTCGTGTCATTTTACCTTGTTCAAATATTTGAGGTGTACACAAATCTACTTTCTTTTCTTTTTATTTCCATCAAATCTTGCTGTATTTCTAGTTTTCTGGTGGAACTATCTCTTTCTCTGACAAAAATTAGAAGTAGATTCGTAGAGTTGTGCTCAAATTTTTTTGAAAAATTTTATTTGTTACAAGTAGGTATTATAAGGACCGCATAGACTAGGCAATTGAACAAAATAGGAACTCTCAAAAACTCATAGAACTTGGCAAAGTTGGCTGAATCTCTTTAAGATAAGTCATTTGTAGTTTACACACAACGCAATCATTTCATTTTTTACAACCGCACGCCGCAACAACACACGCACATACTCATAGTAACTACTGATTCTATTTGGAGGTATCTGGGCCTTGGTGTTGCCAGAGACTAGCAAGCACCTAAATCCTATTCGAGGACACTCGTTGGCAGTTGCGTCCCAAACGGTCACCAACACTTAACCTATTCCATTGCATTAATAAAGTCTTTGTTGTTAGGTGTCAATTTCTCATTCTTATTGGCTTTGAATTCCTCCATGTGTTCTAGGATGAAAACTTCAGGTTTTAATGGTTGTAATTTGACCTTTTTTCCTTTCCCTTATGGCTTGGGATCCTCCCTTGATTGATTTGTTGTAGTAGCCTAATTGTTAGAGCTCATAGGGTTGGATAAAATAAGAGTGGAATTCAGTGGACCCACTTATTTTCATGCCTTGGTTTTCTTGTTGTCTTTATTTTTAGGCTTCAACATAGACTTCTTGCATTGTTTACATAGTGATTTCTTGTTGTTGTATTATGAAGAATTCATGGCACTAGCCACCATAGAAGGACATTGTTTAGTTGTGGTTGTGGATTTGGTTGTAGTGGGAGGAGGTATCCTAATTACCAAAGGTTCCTTGGGAGGCATAGGTGATGGTATCCTTATAATAAAAGGTGGCCTTGAACTAGAATAATTTGAAGGACCACTATCATTACAAGGAGGTATCTTAATCATGTACAACTTCCATGCAAGTCTAGAGTTGTTGCTCACACTGAATCTTGCTATGGTATTAGGGTTATTATTTCCATTCAACAGGTCTTTGTAGACTTGAATGGACTAGTTCTTTGATCTAATTAGATTAGAGGCATCAAGCACTAGTTTCTCATTATCTATCATCTTCTGTACACCATCCTTGAGGGCTAGGTATAAGGTGGTATCATGACCTGGCAATTGATGATAGTGATAGAAACGATCAAGTTTATAGTACTTAGGTACTAGTGGGTCATCCTTGGTTGTTAAAGTTGGATTCTTTGTGATCTCACATAGTTAATCATGCCTCTTATAGTCATTCTCTATCATCTATTTATATTATATCCCTTCACATTTTAACAATTGGTCAAGGAATTTAGATAGTTCATAGGTGACTTAGTGTACGTTGACTAATCATTTCTCTCAAAGTTAACCTTGTATTGCCTGATGTAGAGGTTCTAGATGTTGATGGTTCATTATTAGTGGTAGGGGCCCTAGGTTGATTCATTTTAGACTCCTACATGGTCTTTTTATCTTTGGCCATAACGGTCACAGCTACATGGTTTGATCTACCCTTATCCCTATCCTTCTAAATATGTTAGTTCTTGTATGTCATAGAGGTGGGATCATGACTACCCTCAACAATGTCCTCTATGTCCCTAGTATGGGAGAAGGATTGACTGAGTGTCTGTAGGTATAGATAATAAAGTTTTGACTTGATGAAATTGTTGACAATCCCATTGAAGATGGTGAGAAGGTGGATTTTAGTTATGGGTTCGAGAATCTCATTTACTAGAACATTCTAGCTTTGGATGAGCTTAGATACCAATTCAAGAGGCCCCTATTTGATCTTCATCAATTGGTCCAAGGTTGTTTTAGATTTTAATTTGTACTTGAAATGGTTCAAAAATTGTGATATCAAGTCTTCAAGTGTAGATACAGATCCTCAAGGAAATGTGCAATACTAGTCTAATGTCTTCCTAGTAGGAAACATAGGGAAGATCCTCATTATGATATAAGGCCACGCTTGCAACAATAGGCACTTAGAGCATAAAATGATAAGGTAAGCATTGGAGTAACCCTCATCATTATGTTTGGTAAATTCAGGTATGGGGATGCCCAAGGGAAGAGTTATTTCTAGGACAGTAGGATTGATAGGATCATCTTAATAGAAATCCATGATCTTAAGTTTCTAGATTACTAAACATTTGAGCATATGTAATTCTTCTATAAGGTCCTGGATCATTTGAAAGGTCTAATGCAAGCCTTGAGGCATCCCCATAGGTAGTGGCATTTGGACATGAGGATCAAGAACATAGAAGGAAGGTTGAATAAGTTCCCTAATAAAAATTTCTCCTACCATACAAACACACCAAATTTTACCTGGTTCCCTAACTTGTATACATCTAAATTTGGACAGTATATTCCTTACACACCACTAGACTTTGTTTCTTCCAAAATGTGGTTTGAAGGGCACCACACCCTATAAAAGATCTAATCTTCACCTTGGAGCATTTCGTTGCTACAAAACCACTCAATACCATAAGGTTCCAACAAGCTTAGAGTATGGTTTCAAGAATCTCACAACCTTTACAAAATTAAGCTATACTTTGGAGTATTTTAACATTGCAAAATGACTCAATCTCATAGGATCCTGATAAGTTTAATACAAATGTCTTCTCATAAGAAGCACATCAACGCCATAGGGAAATGATAAAAAATAAAAAATGCAAGCAAAGAATGTAATTACAATTACAAGACCTTGCCATTTAAGGTCAATTTAGAATACAAATAAGCAAATAATGTGACAATAAAGGACAAGAATAGAATAACATAGATACAACAATGATTGCTTCTTTTTAATTCTTAAGAATTTGTAGTCTTCTTATAGCATCAAATTTTTTCCATAACTATTGGAATCATACAATAGCTAACTAATAACTAGAGTAGATGGATTTTTCATGGCAAAGATGTCTACCTAAGATTCACTTCAACTTGGGAAAGATGTCTCCTTTGAAAGTGGGACATCTCTTGGGAGACATCTCTTCTACAATGAAGATGTCTTCTAAAAATAGTAGATGTCTCCTCAAATTTTGTACTTTATCTTTGGAGGCTTCAACTCATCAATTTGTCTTCTTCCTAATCCTCAAAGCATCTTCACTTGACTTGTAGCCTTCATTTTTATCCATACTTATCCACGCTATCACCTTTTCCATGTAGTCATTTCTTTGATATCTCTTTGTAGATCTCATTTCTTGAGTTCTCATTCATGCCTTGCAAAATCATTTCATTCCATAGAAATTCTATGTTCTTTAGTTTCCTTAAAATTTTGACATACCAAAAGGTCAACAATCTTCCCCTTTTTGGTGATGTTCAAAACTGAAGAAAATGGGTGATTCGATAAATAATGAAAACAACAATAACCAATAAAAATATTAAGACATAAATTAAAATGGTAGCTAAGGTTATAACTAGGATAATGGCTCTAAAGCTTAAGTCAAAGGGTACAGATTGCATGAAATCTAAAATGAAAGTATACTATGCGAAGGAAAAACCTATCTCTATAATAATGTAACAAAACACATAATCATGATATAGAAGAAGAATATGCCCATAAACTATCCTCAAATTATCCACAATACACATAGCTACTTTAATATCCTCAACATTTACAAAATTTATGTAGATCATCAAAAACTATCTTCCCCTTTTAGGAAATCATCAAAAAAGACTCTAATCACTAATCTCAATTGCATCATTTGAATCGTCATCTGAAGCAACTACAACTCAAGAAGGTCTATAGGTCTTCTCATCATCATCATTGCTCTTGGTAATAACATTGAACACCTAATTCTCAATATCATCATCTAAAGAAGGTGATTGGACTAGAGGTCTTCATGGAAAAAGATTCACTCTAAATTAAGATGAAGATAGTGGATCTATCTAGGATGGAGCCTGCTAAGAGGAGGAGAAAGCTTCCTTTCTCTGATAGGTAAGAGGGTCAGTAACTCTCCTCTAAGAATAAGTCCCAAAGATTCTCTCCATACCTTATTGCTCAAGAGTCATCAGAGTATCATCCTAAGGATAGGAGTTGGATCTTGAATACATGGTATCAAGAAGCTTCCCTTGGACACATGCTAGTGATGCATTACACTTGTCATACTCAAAGATATTTCTCGAGTCATAGGCTCAAGAAGGCCCAACTACTATTGAATGTTTGGGTGAGGCAAGATGATGCTCCTCACTATTTGAAATGGAAAAAGTGGTAATCTCCTCAAATTGCTACCCATTAGGAGGAATAGGTACACCAACTGCATCCATTATCTTATGAAGGTAAGAGAGATTCTTGTCAATCATCCCTAAGGTATGAGAAAATGGTTGAAGTATCTTCTTCAATGAACATATTCCCTAATCACTAGCTAATTTGGACCTTCTCAACTAAGGATAGGCTCAAGACGGTGATGAGGATTTTTTCTTTTGGGAGTTTGGAGGCCTAGTACTAGTTTCTAATTTCTCAACATGGGTGAAGCTCCTCTTCTTTGCATACTCAGTAAGGATCCTCTTGCCTTTATGCAAAGTCATGTCAAGAATGGACACAACCCTCTATTGAATCAATAAGGTAATGGGGTGAGGATGCCCAATGATTCTCTCCTTGATGAACAAACCCAACATGTCACAATAGAGAGTATGACCCAAGTCCAATGATTGTTCTATAAGAAGGTAGTACAAAATAAATGACTTGGTAGGTAACAAATAATTATAGATTTTCTCTTTTACAATGATTTTATACAAAATAATGAGTGATAGGATGGAAGCATCTAGGAACATCTAACTTCTAAAAATCCTTCCACTATGAAGAGACACTAACTTCCCAAACAAAGCTTCACAAAATTCAACTTGGGAGATGGGAATTACACCACTTGTAAACATGTCACTCATGGAATGAATGGTGACCCTAAATACATCAACACTAGAAATCCCAAGAATTGCATTAACAACTTGAGAAGACACATTGATTAGAAAATCCTCAACCATGATAGTACAGACCCCAAAAAAAGCATTCATAATGACTATGTTACTATAAAATTCTCTAATGAGAATTTTCAGCACATAAAAATTCATAGAGATAAATGTGAACTAATTTAATACTTGAAAGAAAATCATCAACTCCTTTTTCCTATGTTCCAAAAAAGAAATAGAATGCTTAGAGATGATGGAAATAGTTCAAGTTACCTCAAACTAGTGATGGGTGTTGATGGATCTAAACTAGGGGTTGTAGGTGGTTGGATTACCAATGGATGCTCTTTCTGACTTCTTCTTTGGTGGTGCATCTAATGTTCCAACCTTCTTGTGGGCCATGGATGCACAAGTCACTATCACTGATGGGGCCCCAATAAACTTTTCTTGGATATTTATGTTGAAATGATTTTAAAATGAGGATTTGGATTTATGTAATCATGCTCAATGAGGGTTTTTAATGAAGAAATAGACATCTCTTTTAAAGATAGATATATCCTTGATGCTTAAAACTATAGGTAGACATCTCTTTTGAAAAGTGGACATCTCTACTATGGTGAACAAAAACTTAGATAGACATCTTGTTTATGGTGTTGAAGTCTCTTGGGAGATGTCTCCTAGTAGATGTCTCAGTAGGATGGGGTTTAGCAAGATAAGACATAAGGATGGCTTCCAAGGATTATAGTCTTAAAATATACTTACAATTAATTAAAAAATTAGCTCTACTTATCTCCTTACTAAAGAAAAATGAAAGTGCCTAAAATGCTTGAGAATGAGATTCCTCTTTTGAGACACCTCTTCTTGCATAAAACCAAGGCTTCTTTAAAGATTGAAGTATTAACAAGTACTACATTTCAAATTTTAATACTTCAATCTTTAAAGAAGCCTTTTGTTTAGATGAAATTTTTGTAGATGCTTCTTATTGTAAATAACATCATAGTACATTTTTATCATGTGGACTTCTTCCTTGTCCAAGAACCTTGAGGGATTCTTTTCCTTTGACCAACCTCTCATTTACAAGTTGAGCATTTGCAAGTTCTTCCTTAATTTGCTCATAAGATAGGGTTAGCTTTTTATTCTCAACCCTTAGATCTAAGATTTCTTTTGTGAGATCTAAAACTGTTATATTTAATGAAGAAATATCTTACTCCTTGGTTTTTATTTGATTATTCAACTTTATACATAGACTTTGAAAAGATAGAATTTCCTTACATAATAGGTCATACCTCTCTTCCTCATTTTCAAATTTTTCATCATCTAAGAGGCTAGCATCATCACCTATCAGATCCATACAAATGAGATCTAAATGTTTTACATCATCCTACATCTCTTCTTCGCTTTGTTCTCTATCATCACAACTTGTGTAGAACTTGGTCCTTTTCATATCCATATCATTCCTATCTTTTCATTACAACTTGTCATTACTAGAACCTTCACAAGCCACATGGCCTCTTACACCACATATCCAAAATTCTATTGAAAAGGCATCAAAATTTTGGTTTGAAAAATTCTTACCTCTATCTTTACCTTTGATGTTAAATTGGTTGGATCCTTGCTGATTGAAGCTCTTTCCCATTTTTTCTAGAAGCCTTTGAAGCCTCCTTGATAGAAGTGCTACCTCTTCTTCATTGTTCATTTTTTGTCCATCTAGGTTCTTTTCTTTGGATGCTGATTCAAGGTAATGGACTTTTCTTTTATAACTCCTTCACTTATGAGATTCATTTTATAAACAATGAGAGCACTTTGGAGCTCCAAACTTTAAGATCAAAAAATCTCTAATTTCTTCCATAGCTATGACCTTAGTTCTAAATTTGGATTGTAGTGTTCTAATCATTTTAATGATTACAATAATTTCAAGCAAATACTTGCCTATACCCGTAATTGCTACAACTAGATCATTTTCCCTAGAGACATAATCTTTTATCTTTTCTCCTTTTTTCATTCAAAATTTTTCATATTCACTTTGTAAAACCAAGAGTTTTAACTATTTAACTATGGATGTGTTCTCATAGGTAGCTTCTAATATTTCCCAAATTTCCTTTAATGCACAATATATACATTTTTTTTCTTTGAAATCATAGGTAAACTTATCTTTTTCTTTTGTTGTCCATTTTCTCCTTGGCTTGATGACCTTTGTTGCATTGTTGGCACACAATCTGTAGCCTTCAAGGATGGACTTTGATACCTTAAAATCCATTTATGAAAAGAAGCCTACATCCTTTCCTTCTAATAGGCAAAGTCAAATCCATCAAACATAGGTGGCTTTATGTAGTCTGTCCCCTCCATAGTTCACTCTTGATAGTTGAAGTTGAATGTAAGAGTACCAGGCTTTGATACCACTTGAGGATTGAGAACTTAGATGGGGAATTAAATAAGTTCACTAATAAAAATTTCTCTTGCCATACAAACACACCAAATTTTACGTAGTTCCCCAACTTGGGTACATCCACACTTAAAGGGTAGATTCCTTGCACACATTTGAACTTTGTTTTCTCCAAAATGTGACATGAAGGGCATTACATCCCATACAAGCTCTAAGCTCCAATTTGAAATGTTTCATTACTATGAAACCACTTAACCCTGTAATGTCCCAATAACGTTAGAATTTTGTTTCAAGGATCCCACAATCTTTACAAACTTGAGATCCATTCTAGACTGTTTTGACATTGCAAAATCACACAATCCCATAGGATACCAAGAAGCACAATACAAATTCCATGTCACAAGAAGCACATCAACCTCGTAGAACAACAAGAAAGAATGTAAAAACCAAATTAATTACAATTGCATGACCTTGTCATTTAGGCTTAACTCAGCATACAAACATGCAAATGATGTGACAAGGAAGGACAAGAATATAATAACATAGATATGATAATGATTGCTTTTTTCTTAATTCCCAAGAATTTAGAGTCTTCTTATAATATTAGAGCTTTCCCATCACTATTGGAATCATAAAATAACTATATAATGACTAAAGTATATGTCTTCTTCATGGTAGATATGTCTTCCTAAGATTCACTTCAACCTGGGGGAGATGTCTCATTTAAAAGTAAGATGTCTCTTGGGAGATGTCTCTATGGAGACATCTCTTTTGCAATGGAGAAATCTCCTCAATTTTTTCACCTTATCTTTTGAGGTTTCATCTAGTCAATTAATCTTCTTCCCAATCCTTGAAGCATCTTCATTTGACTTGTAGCCTTCATTTCTATCCATGCTTGCCCACTGTTGGCACATTTGGCCATTTCATGGAATAGAAAAAGTGATAAAACTATGAATGATACAAGACAAAGAAAATATTCAAATAAAAAATACGATGGTTGTGTCCTATTGATATACATAATATTGCCCTCAAATTTCTCGGAAGTGTAAAAATTGGAGCTCCTGAAAGTTTACGGTTGCTCAGCAATCATAGCGCCACCTGAGGAGGTAGGAAACCTCAATCACTGAAATCGTTGCAATTGTCCAGAATTCCTAAGGATAAGAAACCTGCTAGAGGACATAGGAAGGAAGGAACGACTGTGTGCAATTGCGCCGGGATTCCAAGCTCGGCTGATTCCTGTTAAAAACAACAAATGAATGATTTCCCTTGAGTTTTAAAACCCGCTAATAGAGATCATTTCGTAAATCAACGATGATGCAAGCCTGCATTCTGAATTCTCTCTGCTAGAAATGCATTCTAACTCCAATTCTGATTGCAACCCCAGTTCAGACACTTAAAACTACAGAAAAAAACTATTTAAAACACATAGGTTTTCCTGGTGGATGATCTTGGTCCACAATTTGCTAGTGCTATGGATTCTTCTGATATTTTTCAAAGACACATCAGACATTCCATGCCACATCTCTGCTCCACCTTCACAAGAATCTTCATATTGTGGCCAGGGAATAGGTGTCTCGGAGGAGTCTTCTATATTTCATGGACTATTTTTTCATTCGTTGCGCACTCTAAGGGAATTTGAGACGGTATGCAGGGAGTGGCCATTGTGAATAGTACAGGCTATGGCAATGGCCTAGCCACGGTCACATATGGACCTGAAGTGTTCTCAAACTAGGGGCGCAGGCCAAAATCTCTACGCTGTTCGACGTGCTTCAAGCCAAGAACGGTGTTTTCTGAAAATCTTTAATGCATGTTCAGGTGGGTCCTATTCCTATCTTTGTTAGAGGATGTAATTGGAGTAAGAAAGCAAAAAAATTTTGTGTAATAACAGTTGGCAACCATGGCGAATAGTACAAGCATGTTTCTCCCTTGCAATTAGAGTCTCCAATAGGGCAATTCCTTTCACAGCTTCTGAAAGACAATCCTTATCTTTTTCTTGCAGTAGTTGGACAACAGCTCGAGAGACTCATTGCTGAGCAAGAAGCAGATTCACAACAAGTGCAGGCAATTTAGATTTAAGACATCAGCATGAGACGAACTATAGAAAATAAGAAGAGGTCAAGGTCAATGTTGTACATTAACTCTGGTAGCATGGCTGTGTCCAGCAAATAGCGATTGCAGGAGCCAACACTCGGAACGGGTTAGAACATGTGTCCATTTTTACGGATTTTGTGCAGAAGGAAAGAAGAAAACCAGCAGCAACGACCAGCTAGTTGATTATTCCCACCATTTATCCACACAACAATTTACCAGTATGTGGGTTCAAAGGAAAAAACAAAAAACATATATATATATATATAATAACTAAATGAATAATAATAAAGTGCAGGGAAGATGAAGATGATTTATTTTTCAGCCTTATTGATCCTAAAGACTGTACAGCCACCTCAACCAATGTTACATTAAGGTGTATACAAAATTACCTTTTTACTACCATCCATTTATAAAATTACTAGGGCTTCAATAATATTTAACATTTAAAACTTAAAANGCTCCATATAATTGTTATTTTTATTTTTATTTGATTAGAACTTTTAAGTTTTAAATGTTAAATATTATTGAAGCCCTAGTAATTTTATAAATGGATGGTAGTAAAAAGGTAATTTTGTATACACCTTAATGTAACATTGGTTGAGGNTTCTAACTTTCCTAACTTGTTGGGCAAGTAATATACTAACTTGTTGGGCAAGTAAGATCTCCTAACTTGTTGGGCAAGTAATTAACTTCCTTACTTGGGAGAAAAGTTAGCTAAGATATTTTAGAATGTAACTACCTTTTGAACCCTATAAAAAGGCTTCAGGGGTAAGAAGGAAAATACTACTACGGGGTATCACACTTGGGATCACACATTGTGAAAGATTGCTTGTAAGATGGCTTGCTAAAGAAAAGATTTCAGCTTCTTTGTCATAGTCCTATGATTTATGCTTATTTTTTATTTTTTTTAGTTTGTTTAGCTAGTGGTTTAGATAGTATCATCCTTGGCAAGTAATTTTGGGATTTTTAGATTGCTCTTATTGTTCTTGTTGCCCAATAGAAAATTTCTATTAAAATTTTGTTATAGAAACACTTGTGTTTGAAAACCTTAAGAGCATTTTAGTAGTAAATTTCATTATTGTGAAATATATATGAACTACTATTGAGATCTTTGTAAGAGAGCCTCTGCTTGTAGTCAAGCCGTTGAATGATTCAATAGTCAAGAGGGTTCAGAAAATCTTTGGTATTTTGATGGGACCAGAATAGCTTCTTTTTATCTTTAAAGTCAATCTCCGTGGTCTTTCAATCAGAAATTGTCAAGTCTTTTGAAGGTTCTGTTGAATGCAATTGTTAACATCCATTATCTAGCCAAAATGGAGTCTCGTACGTGATATTTAACGCAACAATTTTTGGTAGCATAGTAGGATTATCTTTAAAAAATTGCTTATTTGAGCCTTGGAATTTTGAACAATTCGTAGATATTGAATTTGGGATAGCCTTATTGTGAAGTGTTTACTCATATAATTTTACCTTGTTTATATATTTGAGGTCTTAACACAAATCTGTTTTCTTTCCTTTCTATTTCCATCAAATCTTGCTCTATTTCTAGTTTTCTTGTGGAACTATCTCTTTCTCTGGGGAAAATTAGAAGTAGATTCATGGATTTGTGCATAAATGATTTTACAAAACTTTATTTGTTAATAGGTATTATAAGTACCATGTAGACTAGGCAATTAAACAAAATAGGAACTTTCAACAACTCACAGTACTTGGCAAAGTTGGCTAAATTTCTTTAAGATAAGTCATTTATAGTTTACACACAACGCAATCATTTCATTTTTCACAACCGCACACTGAAATAGCACACACACATACTCACATTAACTACTGAGTCTATTTGGAGGTATCTGGGCCTTGGTGTTGCTAGAGACCAGCAAGCACCTAAATTCTGTTCGAGGACACTCGTTGATGGTCACATCCCAAATGATCGCCAACAGTTCTTTTCGCCCTAGAAGGAGGGCTGAAAATTTAGCCTCTAAGTTCATAAGCCTTATAATTTTAGCATATCAACCATTCTTTGCTACTATAAAGGCTTAAGAAGTTAAGTACTATTTTCAGTTCATGACCAAGAAGATTGATAGTTTGGAAAATTTAACAGTTTCAAAAGATATTATAGATTCTAAGACTGATACTTCATCAGAAGAAGAACAAAAGAAAGTTTTTGAATTGGGAATAAGTAGTGGAGTGAAAACTAGAAGATCAAGAAGATCACCCATTATCTCTAGTTTATCAATTTGTAAGAGAAGATCTAGAAAGTCTAAGAGTTTAACTATCCAAAGGAATAGGATGGAAAATCCTTGGCAATGAGTTCCACCATTAGGATTTCAAATTTACAATGATATTCCTAAGGTTGTTTACAAACATTTTCCTAAGCCTTTCATTCGTAGAAAAGCTTATTTAGCTTAAGAATATATTCCCATGTTTGAGTTAGTTTTAGCTTATGCAAATATTCAATATCAAGATCAAGCTTGTAGGTTGTTTGTATCAAATTTAAAGGATATGGCTCAGATTTGGTATTTGAACTTACCAAATAATAGTATTACGAGTTGGGATGACATGAAGAATATATTCTTAGCCCAGTTTGGTAATCAATTAGATCAACAACAACTATACTATGGGCTAATACAAGCTAAGCAAGGAGTTAAAGAGTCAATTAGAGATTTCAACATCAAGTTTCAATGAATTTGTGGACTCTTTCAAAGAAAATATAGGTCATCAAAAGAGATGCTCAAAGAAACTTATCTTAAGGCTGTCAACCTCAACATTTCAATTTGGTTAAGGAAAACTCCAAACTTAACTACACTAAATGACTACTTTAGTGAAGCTATACAATTAGAAAAACAGTTGAATCCTGAATAAAATATTACAATTCAAAAAAGAGAAGAAAGAGTTATGATTCCTATGTAAGATTTTGCTCATTTTAAAGCTTTACCAGGTCCATCTCATGTTAAGATAGAGCAAGAACATGAAAGAGTAGAACCTGAAAAAGGATAATTAATGAGAGATATGTCTAACAAAATAGTGAAGCTTGAAAAAGCCTTGGCAAGAGTTAATATCAAGGAAAAAAGAAAAAATAGAAAGAATAAACATTAAGACACTAAGTTAGCAGAAGATGAGGATGAAAGTGACTTTATTATGTTCAACTTTCTTGATATTGAATCTAATAATGAGTTATCTAGTGTTCATTATGCAAGTAAATCTTTTAGCAATGGATTTAGCGATTCTTCTTCTCTATCAAGTTCTGAAGAAGATATGTCTTCAGATGAAGAATGCAATAACAATGAGGAAAATGGATATAATATTTGATCTAAAGAAATATTAACTACTTCTAGACCCCCAAATGTTATTACTGATCCATCTACTAAGAGAAAAGCTTTTGAGGCAAGTAAAAGAGATAAGAATAAAGGCAAAGACAATCAAGTAGAGCAAAGCACTCCAAATCAGTCTTTTAACAAATGGATAAAGAGACTAAGCTTTATTGGTGATGGAAAATATGATTTGATTGAAGACCTTAAACATGTCAAGGCCAATATTAGCTTTTATCCGTTGCTTCAAATAGGAGATCAGCAAAGAAAGGCTTTGGAGTTCATTAAAGGTAAAAGGAGAGTTAGAGAATCAGAGTTAAGTTATGTGTCTAATAATGATGAGAACTTAAAGACCACATATGATAAGGAAGCTCATTATTTTCTTTTGACAATGAAATTAAAGGATAAATACTTACACAATTGTTTGATTGATTCTGGAGCTATGTCTACTATAATGTAATTGTCTATATGTATGAAACTTGGTTTGATTCTTGAAAAATAAAATAAAAAGATTGTTCAAGTGGATAAAAGTAGAGTGAAGATTGTGGTTCAATTACCAAATGTTCTATTAGAAATTGCTTCTGAACCCTGTGTCAGAAGTAGAGTAACTATTCAAGTGGTAGATATACCAGATTCACATAGTCTTTTATTGAGTAGAAGTTGGAGCAAGAACTTCTCAAGTTAAATATCCATAGATTATTCTCACATATGGCTACCTTGGAAAGGAGAACCAAATCAAATATACGTCTATAGTAAACCTTTAATAATTGATAATATTACTTCAAATGGAAAAAGTAAAATGGCTGAAAAAAGAGGTGTTGAAAACAAAATTTGTACACTCCAAGAGAATTATGGTTCTGAAAAAGAACAATTAAAGAATGAAGATAAATGGGAGTTATACTTTGATGGTTCATGTAATTCAAAAGGTGCAGGAGTCGGTATAGTTATATTCAAGAATGATTCACCTGAAATTTTCAAAGCAATTCATCTATCTTTCCCTTGTACTAACAACAAATCTAAGTATGAAGCTTTATGTATTGGTATAAGAATAGCTCTAGAAAAAAAGATCAGAGTAATCACTATAAAAGGAGGCTCAAGATTAGTTTGTGAACAAGTAAAGGGTAACTATGTAGTAAAGAGCTCATTCTTAAGACCTTATAAACAAATCGCTTGTAAGATATTAGATTAGTTTCAACATTGCCGAATAGAGCATATAAACAGAGCAGAGAATCTTATAGCAGATGATTTGGAAAAAGTAGCTTCAACATTGGATATGCAAATAATAGAAATTTACAAAGATGTAATGATTGAAGAAGAATATAAGCTATCAGTACTAGATAATATAAGACATTTACAAGTATTTGAAGATGATGATCAAGTACTAAGATTTATGAAAAACAAGCAAGAATTTGAGGGTCAAGTGATACCTGAAATGTCATCAAACTCCAAAGCTAATTTCATTCCAAGAAGTATGATTGACTTGGAACAAGAGTTCAAGAAAAATTTACTTACTAGAAAGGATATACAACACTCAGATAGTCAAGCTTTCAAGGTAGTGAATTTTGGATTAGATAAGATACCAAAGATGTTGAATGTTACAAAGGAGAGAGATTTGAGTTTCAAGAAAAACTTGTTAACATGTCTAAGAAATAATTTGGACAATTTTGCTTGGTCTTATGATGATCTTAAAGCTTTTAGGCAAGATGTGATGACACATAAAATTCCTTTAATAGAAGATTGCAAAAGAGTCAAGCAAAAACAAAGGAAATTTAATCCATCATTTGAACCATCTATGGAAGCTAAAATCAAGAAGTTGTTACAAGAATGAATCATATATCTAGTACGATATTCAACATGGCTTGCTAACCTTGTTCCAGTGAGAAAGAAAAATGGTGATATAAGGTTTTGTGTAGACTTTAGAAATCTGAATGATGCCTCAAAAAAGGATAAGTATCCACTTCCAAGAATTGATGAGATGCTGATTAAAGTCTCAGGTTGTCAAGTATATTCTTTCTTAGATGGTTTCTTAGGTTATAATCAAATCATGGTAGATAAGAATGATAGATATAAAATAGCATTTATCACTAAATGGGGAACTTTCGCTTACCAAAGAATGCCATTTGGATTGTCAAATGCTGGAGCTACTTTCCAAAGAGCAATGGATTTAGCATTTAAGGATTTATTAGGTGAATTTGTGGTTTATTTGGATGATATTACAATATTCTCAAAGAAAAAAGAAGATCATATTAATCATCTCTAGCAAGTTTTCGATAGATGTCGTGAGTTTGGCATTTCATTAAATCCTAAGAAGTATATCTTCGGGGTTAAATCCAGAAGCTTATTAGGCCATGTGATATGTCAAGAAGGAATTTTCATAGACAATTCCTGAATCCAAGTAGTACAGAATATTGAATATCCCACAAGTAAGAAATCTCTTAGATCTTTCTTTGCGAAGATAAACTTTGTGAAAAAATTCATCCCCAGGTTTGCTGAAATTACGAAACCTTTGATGCATATGTTGAAAAAGGATGTCCAAGTAGAGAAAACACCAGAATCAAAGAGAGCTTTATTAGAAATTAAAATTGCTATACCAGAGGCCCCATATTTGGTGAAGCCTAGGCTTAAAGAAGATTTTTGGTTATATTTTTTTGCTTCAAATGATTCTATCGCTACCATTTTAACACAAAAAGATGATGAAAGTCAAGATGAACCAATTGGATTTTTTGGATATCAGTTGAAAGATTCAGAATTAAATTATTCAAAATTAGAGAAACAAGCTTTTGTAGTCATCAAAGCACTTTAGCATTTTAAATATTATTTGGAAAGTTCATTAGTCCACATTATGCTAATTGAACCTGCAGTCAAGTGATTCCTAGCCCAAAATGAGATTGGATTAAAAAAAGGAAAATGGCTTATAAATTTGTAAAGTTTTAGATTTTCATTGGAAATATGCAAGACAATTAAGGGAATGAGATTAGCCAAGTTAATGGCTAGAGAAAGTGAAGCATGCACACTTGACACCCATGAAGAGAATTGGTATGATGAAATTCTCAAATTTCTTAATACAAGGAAAATCGCAAATAATTTAATTGCAAGTCAAAAGAGAGATTTCTTCAAAAGAGCACGAAGATTCATTGTTAAAGATGGTATATCATACAGAAAGGATTTTCAGGGAGTTTTATTGGAATGTGTTCATAATGATCAAATTAGTTTCATTTTAGAACAATTTCATGATCATTTGAATTTATTTTATGAATCCCCTATGTCAACTATGCAACATATACTTCGATATGGATATTACTGGCCTTCCATGTATCAAAACATTAGTTCAAAGATCCAAAAATGCTATCAATTTCAAATTCATGGGCCCAAAATTAAAAGGGCTAGAGCCCCTTTAAAGCCAATAGTTTCTTATAGATCATTTTAGCAATGGGGTTTGGATTTTATTGGCAGAATTACTCCTTCAAGAGCTAGACACAAGTTTATTCTCACAGCTACTGATTATTTCACTAAATGGTGTGAAGAAAAGGATCTAAGAGGAAGTTCAGCATTAGATGTGATTAACTTTCTAGAAGATCATATTTTAAGTAGATTTTGTCTACTCGAAGTGTTAGTGTCAGATAATGGACCCGCCTTCAAATCCAAAGAGTTTATCAGATGGGCATTAGAAAAATCTATTTTCTTATTTTCCTCATCAAATTATTATCCTCAAGGAAATGGCGTAGCAGAATCCACCAATAAAAAGCTTATTGCTTATATCAAGAAATCAATGAATGGGAATCTAGGAAATTTGATCGATTATTTACAATCCACGTTATGGTTAGATCAAATTAGATTCAAAAAAGCTATTGGGACATCACCGTATAACTTAGTCTATGGTTTGCCAGCAAGAATCATGAATAAGATTGTAAGCTCAGCTTCTAAATTTGTACAAAGATATAGTGAAAAGACTGATAAAGATAGAAGTTTCATGAATTTACTTATTAAAAGAGAAGCTGAAGTAGATAAAACAAGGGATAATTTGTTACAGAATACCTCTCAAGTTAAAAGATGATTTGATAGGAAAGCTCTGAAAAGAACTTTCAAGATACGAGACCTTGTCTTGTTATGGAATATGAAGAAACTGAATAAGTTTACACTGACATGGATTGGTCTCTTTCAAATTACAAAACAATTTTCAGAGGATACTTACAAATTATCAACTTTGGATGGCATGGAATTGCAATTTCCATATAATGTTTTGCATATAAAACATTATTTGGGACAATTGCATACAACTTGAAGATGTCGTTACACAAAATAATATATGTATATACTATTAGGTATAATATTACTAGGAATATAGTATTAATTATTATGTTTAATTATGCTATTGATATATAATTAGATGAGTAGATAGTATATTATAATAGTAAATATATTTAGAAAATAGTTTTCCTTCAAGTGAGGCAAGTGGAAGCCTACAAGTGAAACAAGTGGAATTCTACAAGTGTGACAAGTGGAGAAGGTGACTCATCCACCACTTAGTGAGTATTCTGACAAATGGTTAGAATGCCTAAAAATAAGAAAAATTGGTTAAAGACTCTTGGGGGGATTTCAAATTTCTAACACCTATAAAAAGAGTATTGGGTTGTTTAAGATTTCATCACCTTTCAAGTCAAGTTGAGTAGGGAAAGTAAGAGAGAGCTGATTTGAAAGGGGAGATGGAGTTCGTGAGAGCAATGAGAAAGCCTTTTATTCCATATGTAATGGGATGTTTCCCTGAGAATGTGTTCAAGGGTTACCTAAAAGCTAGATCATGTGGAGCTCTGAAAGAGTGTCCTTTCATGGCTTGGTTGTCCGATGAATTTTCTTTCCTCACAAGAGGTTTGGAGATAGAGTCCAATGTTTGGGGGTAATATCAAGATTCCACCAAATAAGAGGAGAAAGGAGAAGAGCAACCAACTAATGAAGAGTCATCATGGGCATGGGAAGAAGCATTCGTATCCCAAGAGGAAAATGAAGGAATCAATTGGGGAGAACAAAAGAGTGCATCTAAAAAAGAAGATGAAAAGAATACTGAAGAAAAATTTCCAGTAGATCAAGTTGAGAGCTCCACCAAGCCAGAGAACAATAGAACATCCTTCATCACATCAAAAATTTCCTGTGAAATAGTTAGAGATATGAGGATTCCTACTAGGGTAACCGTCACAATTCAGTTCCCATCCCAAGTATAGTCCATGAAGGACTTGATAATGTCCAGTTTGTTGTTTTCTTAGGAATGAGGTTTTTATACCATCAAACCTTATGTTTGATGAAAATTTTCCTCCAAAAAGATTTTTTTTTGGCTATAAAAAAAATTCAAGGAAAGTTTCAATATGTTTCAGTTTTGAAATGAGGCTGCATAAAATTCTTTAAGCTTTTAAGGTGGCAAAAATGTTGGCACATTTGGCCATTTCATGGAACAGCAAAAGTGATAAAAATATGAATAATACAAGACAAAGCAAATATTCAAACAAAAAATACGATGGTTGTGTCCTATTGATATACATAATATTGCCCTCAAATTTCAAGTGTCAAAATTGGAGCTTCTGAAAGTTTACAGTTTCTCAGCAATCATAGTGCTTCCTTAGGAGGTAGAAAACCTCAATCACTAAAATCTCTACAATTGTCCAAAATGCCTAAGGATAAAAAACCTGCCAGAGGACATAGGAAGGAAGCAGTGATTGTGTGCAATCTCGCCAGGATTCCAAGCTTGGCTGATTCCCATTCAAAACAACAAATGAATGATTTTCCTTGAGTTTTAAAACCCGCTAACAGAGATCATTTTTTAAATCAACGACGATGCAAGCCTACATTCTGAATTCTCTCCGCTGGAAATGCATTCTAACTCAATTCTGATTGCAACGCCAGTTCAGATGCTTAAAACTATAGAAAAAACTATTTAAAACACACAGGCTTTCCTGGCGAACGATCTTGGTCCACAATTTTCTGGTGTTGTGGATTCTTCTAATTTTTTTCCAAGACACATCAAACATTTCGCGCCACATCTCTGCTCCACCTTCACAAGAATCTCCGTATTGCGGCTAGGGAGCTGGTGTCTCGGGGGAGCCTTCTATATTTTGTGGACTATTTTGCCATTTTTTGTGCACTCCAAGGAAATTTGAGACAGTATGCAGGGAGTGGCCATTGTGAACAGTACAAGCTATGGCAGTGGCCTAGCCACTGTCACATACGGACCTGAAGTGTTCTCAAACTGGGGATGCAAGCCAAAATCTCTACGCTGTTTGGTGTGCTTCGAACCAAGAACGGCATTTTCTGAAAAATCTTTAATGCATGTTCAGTTGGGTCCTATTCCTGTCTTTGTTAGAGGACGTAATTGGAGTAAGAAAGCAAAAAGTTTTTGCGTAAGAGTAGTTGGCAACCATGGCGAACAGTACAAGCAAGTTGCTCCCTTGTAATTAGAGTCTCCAACAGGGCAATTCCTTTCACAGCTTCTGAAAGACAATCCTTATCTTCTTCCTACAACAGTTGAAAAACAGCTTGAGAGACTCATTGCTGAGCAAGAAGCAGATTCATGGCAAGTGCAGGCAATTCAGATTCAAGACATCGGCATGAGACGGACTACAGAAAATAAGAAGAGGTCAAGGTCGGTGTTGTACATTAACTCCGGCAGCATGGCTGTGTCTAGCAAACCACAATTGCAGGAGCCAGCACTGGGAATGGGTTAGAACATGTGTCCATTTTTATGGATTTTGTGCAGAACGAAAGAAGCAAACTAGCAGCAATGACCGACCAGTTGATTACCACTTATCCGCGCAGCAATTTACCAGTACATGGGTTCAAAGGGAAAAACAAAATATATATATATATATATAATAACTAAATGAATAATAATAAAGTGTAGGGAAGATGAAGATGATTTATTTTTCAGCCTTATTGACCCCAAAGACCGTACAGCCACCTCAACCAATGTTACATTAAGGTGCATACAAAATTACCTTTTTACTACAACCCGTTTATAAAATTACTAGGGCTTCAATAATATTTAACATTTAAAACTTAAAAATTCTAAACAAATAAAAATAAAAATAACAATTTTATGGAGCTCTTGGATTTATTTTAAAAAATTATTATTATTGCTTATAAAAGCAATATTTGTAAAGACACATGCCAATATTAGCATGATTTTTTCCTAACTTTTCTAACTTGTTAGGCAAGTAATTAACTTCCTTACTTGGGAGAAACGTTAGCTAAGATATTTTAGAATGTAACTACCTTTTGAACCCTATAAAAAGGCTTTAGGTGTAAGAAGGAAGATACTACTACGGGGTATCACACTTGGGATCACACTTGGGTTCACACATTGTGAAAGATTTCTTGTAAGATGGCTTGCTAAAGAAAATATTTCAGCCTATTTTTCATAGTCCTGTGAGTTATGCTTATTATTTTTTATTTTGTTTAATTTTTTTAGCTAGTGGTTTAGATAGTATCATCCTTGGTAGGTAATTTTGCGATTTTTAGATTGCTCTTATTGTCCTTGTTGCCCAATAGAAAATTTCTGTTAAAATTTTTCCATAGAAGCGCTTGTGTTTGAAAGCCTTAAGAGCATTTTAGTAGTAAATTTTATTATTGTGCAATGTATATGAACTGCTATTGAGATCGTTGTAAGAAAGCCTTTGCATGTAGTCATGCCGTTGAACGATTCAATAGTCAAGAGGGTTCAGAAAATCTTTGGTATTTTGATGGGACCAGAATAGCTTCTTTTTATCTTTAAAGTGAATCTCCGTGGTATTTCAATAAAAAATGGTCAATTATTTTGAAGGTTCTATTGAATGAAATTGTTGACATCCATTATCTAGCCAAAATGGAGTCTCATATGTGATAGTTTATGCAGCAATTTTTGGTAGCATAATAGGATTGTCTTGAAAAAATTGCTTATTTGAGCCTTGAAAGTTTGAACAATTCGTAGATATTGAATTTTGGATAGCGTTATTATGAAGTGTTTACTCATATCATTTTACCTTGTTTAAATATTTGAGGTCTTAACACAAATCTTCTTTCTTTCCTTTCTATTTCCATTGAATCTCGCTCTATTTCTAGTTTTCTTGTGAAACTATCTCTTTCTTTGGGGAAAATTAGAAGTAGATTCATGGAGTTTTGCTCAAATTTTTTTACAAAATTTTATTTGTTAAAAGTAGGTATTATAAGGACCACATAGACTAGGCAATTAAACAAAATAGGAACTCTCAACAACTCATAGTACTTGGCAAAGTTGGCTGAATTTCTTTAAGATAAGTCATTTATAGTTTACACACAACACAATCGTTTCATTTTTCACAACTGCACAACACAACAGCACACACACATACTCACATTAACTACTGAGTCTATTTGGAGGTATCTAATCCTTGGTGTTGCCAGAGACCAGCAAGCACCTAAATCCTGTTCAAGGACACTCATTGGCGGTCGTGTCCCGAATGGTTGCCAACACCCACACTATCACCTTGTCCATGTAGTATTTTCTTTGATATCTCTTTGTATATCTCATTTCTTGAGTTCTCATTCATGTCCTACAAAATCATCCCATTCAACAAACATTCTATGTTCTTCATTTTTCATGATATTTGACATACCAAAAGGTTAATAGGATAAACAATTGTAGTGTAAGTTGAGAGGCTTGTGGTCTTTTTATGGATTTTGGTACAGAGGGAAGAGCCTAGGTTATCATTGTCATAGGTAGGCTAACCAATGAAAAGGAAGTTTACACTGGTATTTCTAGCACAAAGGGGAAAATGGTGTATGTGACCCTTGCATCACTTGGGATTCCACTTTGGGATATGCTAGCATGGAAAATGAATGAGAAATGGTTAAGACCACCAATGATGGCTATGCAGATCAAGGTTGCATGGAAAGAGAAATACAGGAGAAGAGAGGAGTTAATTGGGACATAGATTATGCTAGGTGTGCTACTATAATGGGTGCTAGCCAAAACATGGTAGGGTAGACATAAGAAGAGGGTTGGGGAATTTTCCCCATGGACAAGGAATGAGAGCCTAAATTGGGTTTGATGGCTTGGAAAGTAGAGTAGTGGAAAAGGCTTGCTAGGAAGTTGTCTAGTTCTAGTTTAGCTTCAAACTTATCCTACTCTTCATTATGATCCTTCAAGCTTGACTCCTCATCTTGCTCATCCATCTTATTTAAATGAGATAGAATGCATGTGTGAGTATTTCTTAAGGATATTTAATCATATGGGAAAGGAATATGCTTCTTCCTATTGTGTAGATCAACTCATTTTCATGTTTTGATTCAGCCTTTGCACATGGAACGAGCAAGCTAGCTTAGATTTTGGCATGGATGAAATTATAATAATTTTCATCAATTACAGTAAAATCTGGGCTTTTCCTCCTTAGCATGAGCGATTGCCTATACTCAGCCATAGTAGGGTATTTTGGGTCATAAATCCTCACTACATTTTGGCCTAATGTCATGTCTATCAAGTTAAGTGGCAAAACAATTGACTGGTTAGAAGACATTGATAAGGATTTTAATTTTGATTTACAAAATTTTTCAATAAATTAAATAAAAATTTTAGCAAGTGTAATTACCTAAGGTGTCAAGAGTAACAACCAGAAATCATTGGAACTTCAACTATAGGTATAGTGCATGTTGTAGTGGCAATTGTATGCATTATAGTTAGGAAAATGTGAGTTTTAGTATTTGTAAAACTAACTACACTAGCTTTGCTAGCAAGGGCTACATTGGAGGGGGGTCACCAATCAATTATCCTTCCTAAAAACACAACATTTAGGATACCCCCTCTTGAAATAAGTGTGTTGGTTTTCAAAAAGTAAATGTAAATTGCTACATTTTCCAAGAGCTACGCTAGAGTTTTGGAGGGGGCTTCGTTGGCTTTTGTCCACAAAATTTTACAACATGGGGTTTGGGTTTTTGGAGCAAAATCATGTTAGCCTTTACAACACACAAATGCAAGTTTTTATGAGTAAAAGTAGCAGGCTTTATAGGTAACCATGTTGGTTTTCAAAAATCTAGCAATTGCTATGAAAATTCTATGAACAACCAAATCAACTTCAATTGATATGTTGGTTGTAGGAAAATGAACATTAGCATTTCTTTTCTTGGCAAACATTTTATCTCAAAACTTCTTGGGGGGTTTTTAGCTAAGATCTATAGCATTAGTGAATAGGAGGATAAGGATTGTTTAATTTTTTGGTGCTGGAATTGCACTAGGAGTCTTAAATGTCTAGTTAGTTGCCAAATTGCTCTAAAAGTCTTACTAAATGCCAAAGGCTTTTTGGTTCTCAAGGCTACAAAAGGTTGTGAAGTTTTCTTAACCAAAAGAACTTGGAACTCTAGAACTGTATAACCTATTCAAAATGTTTGAAATTAACCTTTATAGGTCTCATGGTTCCTAGTTTTGGCTACAAATTTCTACCATGATTTCTGATAGATTGATTTGATTTGTAGGTGTTCAAAGCCATGATTTCCAATGTAGCTTTTAATTTATGATAAGTCTTGATGCACCCAAGCCACAAAAGCCATCCTACATACCATAAATAGTAAATAGAATTTTCCAACTATGTTGGCTTCATCCATCTATACTGGCCTCATGGGAACTATGTTGGCATCTTGGGGTCCATGCTAAAATTTGTGCCTAGCTAGAATAATGAAACCCCAACCACTTCAATCCTAGCTTCATGAGGAAAGAGAAACCCCCGCAACCCCAATGTTGGCCTCACTAACAATTATGGCAACTATGCTAGCCACTACTAGGAAAATGAAAATCCAACATCTCCCACACTAGCTGTAAGTGGTTTTAGCATAGTTGTGGCTATGGCCCATATAAAACCCATGAAAATATCAATTTTGGTTCCCATGGCATTTTTAGCTTTTTCAAGCCCAAATATAGACATGACATGACTTTTTCCACTTAGGAAGTGAGGCTATGATAACTTGTGAGGCATTTTTCGACCCTAAAAGTTTAACTATGTGATATTGCAGCTCATGGCCTATGAACTTTATGTTTTTATAATGAAATTCCAAGCTCAAGTTTAAGGGTGAAGGTTACAATGCCAAAAAGGTTGCAACATCCATTTTCTTGATGGTGTTTCAATGAGCATTTATGACATTGAGTGATCAAGTGGTAATACAATATTACCTTCAAACTTCCTTCAATACTTTATTAGTGAAAAATAAAAGTGCAATTTGGATAATATGAGTCTAGATGTTAGTAGATCATCTTTAGTTGTTGTGGTACTTCATCTTCATTCTTAATGATTATGTTACATCCATTTACTAAAACATTAGTAGTTTAGGAATTAACCTTATAAAAAGAAGAAATTTTCCATTGATAATTTTTTATTTAAATAACTTATTATTATTTTTAAATAACTAATTTTTGGAGGCTTTAACAATGAGTCTTGAATAATCTTGGCTCTCTAAAATACTAAAACTAGTCCCTAGTAATGATCCCAATGATGAGTAGTAGAGTAACTCCTATGCCTAACCATATAGATTACAAGTGTTCATAGATAATTTTGTCATATTATGTGGACTAAGATTAGTTTAAATGCCTAAGATAATTAATCATTAAATAGTTTGTTTCTATTTTTTTCAATTACACTTATGTAGAATTAATTCATACGGTTAAGTATGACTGAGGTACATGTTAAAAAGATTATTATTAAAATATTAAAATATTAAATTTCTAAACTATTTAATCTCAATGAAAGAAATAAATCACTCTAGCTTAGGCATGAAGCACTTGGTCCAAACTTGCACCATATACATCTTAAATATGCATCAACATTGTTGGGTTACCAAGTGTCGATTGTTAGGCATACTAAGTAGTACACCTGAGTAGTTTTACTTCTAATAATTTGACCTTCAATTACCACTACATCTAGATATTTTGAAAATTAACTAATATGCTAGAAAAATAGAAAATTAGCTATCTTCAGTTAATATGAGAAGATTACAATAGGATTTCATAACCCACAAATGTTCATCAATCACTCACAATACTCAAATGATATTGTAGAGCAAGAGGCTCTACAATCACATAATCATTATCCTCAATGCAAGGCATAACTAGAAGAGAATCTCTCCATAACTTAGGACTAAGATCTCAACACATAAGTAAGGAGACAAGAACACATAGGACAAACACACATAATTGGCCTTAAGATGCAACCATAAACATGCACGTTTTCAATGTGCTCTCATAACAACTCTTGCAAAAGCTCATCAACTCATGATTATAAAACATAAAATAAATCTAATATTTATTACAATATAAGACAACAACCCTAGAAATCTTTCCCCAAGCTCAATTTCAAGATATCCTACTATTTCGATCTTCTCTCAACTCTTCCTAGTTGTTTCCCAATTTGGAATTTCTAACTTAGAATTTTTCCTAGCCATACGGATCATCTTTGATTTTTTGTGGATGTCTACTAAAAATTCTAAACATTTAGCTAAGATGTCTCCTGGGAGTGGGAAATAAACTATAAGATTTTAGTTACACTAGTAACTAAATGATATGATAGATATGGTGGTTGAATTGTATTTATAAGCATTTATTATGCTTGCATCAATGTTGATGCATTGACAAAATACATCATGTGTCAACATTGATGCATTGATGTGACTAATTGAATTGATGTTTATCATGTGTATACATGTGAATGAATATAATTATAAATTTAGTTACGGACTACTATATTTGGATTCATTATTATATTAGTAACAAGGGTATCTTCTTGGTAATCCCAAGTCATAGAATTGATTCTACTAGATAGAACTAAGTTATAAATTTAAAATAAAAAATTCCATAAAAAAATTTGAAACTAGTTTCATGGATCTAAGGGATCAATTACACCTACTTTTTTGGTTTCCTCATCATCAAAACTAAGTATGGTTTTAACATTGAGCATCCAAGTTCAAGTACTTAAATGGCCTAAAACAACATTCTAAGACACATTTTCATCCTTCGAAGTCCTTCAAGGACCATCTCAATATGTAACCTAGCTTATGAGCTTCATTTTTAGTGATCCTAGAAAAGTTGAGAAATAAATTTTTTTTAATTGTCAAAGGTGATGCTAATGCAACATTAGTGTCACTCTTGGACCACTGACATTATGTTATCTTTAGTTGTAGATCATCCTATTTGTGTGACCTACACCAAAACTGCTTCTTAGGATTCAATTTGGCCCTATAGAATCTCAAATCACTCTTCCATAGTACTATTAGCATCATAGGAATGAAATTTGATCATTTTACTTGGTTGACCATAGGATTTAGAGATGAACATTTTTCTAACTTTAGGGCTAATGCTAATGCAGATACTAGCATTAGCACCAATGGCATCATCCCTACCACATCCATAATGAAACACCATAGAGAAATTTTATATTATGCATAAAAAGTTTAAAAGCCAAGAATTTACATTGTAACTTGATAGGAATTTAAATGTAGAAATAATTACCTATTTTCCCATCAAAAGTCCTACCTTGTGACCTTATTGTAGCAAAATGAATTTCACAGTTCACAAGTTGTAAATTTCATTTAAGCTAACATGCGAAGACTCAAAATGTAAATACATTGCCAAAATTAGCAACAAAAAGCCAAAAATATTGGTGGCATAGATGTTGGAGTTTCCACCATGAAAATAGCCCAAATGTATCATCAAATTTCGAAGAAAAAGTAGAAACATTGGTGGTCAAAACACTACACTTTTTGGGTAGTGAAAGTGCTAAATACATGATATATCAATGCCCAAAAAGTTAAAAACGTTGGTGATTCATACACTACATTTTTTGGGTGGTTAAAGTGTCAAATACATTGTATTTCATGCCCAAAATGTTAAAAAAATGTTGGTGTGCAATACGATGCAGATTTTGGCCATCAAATGGCATCAGAAATTTTATAGAAAATGTTAGAAATCAAGAAGAATCAAATCAAAAAGGAATAAGCATATTCATAGCCATACTAGAGAGATCCTATGGCAAGAAAAGTTCAAGAACAAATTAATTAGGGAAAGAAAAGTGTTGATTTGCTGGCAGAACATACTTTTCCATCTCCAATAGACTTCAAAGATATTTTTGTGTTCTAAGGCTCTTATAGTCCATGATTTGTATTCCCTAAACCTTTTCTTTTCATAGTGCATTTAATACAAAGTTGTAGTTTTCTTTGTTTTGCCACATTATTTTGTTCATTTCTCTATTCTTGGATCTAGTGCTTGAACCATTATTTCATAAGTTTTTCATCTTATTTTACAACATGGTAATAGAGCTCCAAGTCCTTAAGAAATTGACAAGACTATTTGAGATTCTCTAGATTCTTTTTGAAACCCATGGATTCAAGGTTAAATTTTTTTTCATGGAAATTTTTTGTTTTTCCAGCATTGAAGTTTTTCATCATTATAGTTTTTGATGTTAGAAGGAGGGCCTCTGCTTGAATTCTTCTTCAAAACCTATTGTCGAATACATTCCTTGCTTTTGCCTTTGGATCAACATATTTGAAATAGAAAATTTACTTTGGGTTTTCCCAAAACCCCAATGTGTAGAACCAAAATCATATTTTACCATAAAACAAAATTTTCCTAGAAATATTTTGATAGCATAGTTGTAGTGCTACCCTTCTTCCTTGCAAATCTATAGTTTCAAAAAATAAATTTTATCATTGTAGTGCCCACCATTGCCTCAACGCCCTACTCTAGGTAGTCTAAAAATTAATTTTTGAAGTTGCTATGTGTATTGGTTTTCATATTTCTTATACATGCATCTTGTAATTTTCCTATGTTTCATTGCACATGTTGAAGCCCATTTCTTACTTTTCCAACATACCTAATGTTACAAAATATTGTCAAGGATTTTTCATTTTTTTAGTAGTTGAACTTAATAAGTTGAAGTTTCATAACTTGAAACTGTAAGTACATTGGCACTTTAACAAGTTGGAACTCTCAAAAGTTCACTTATAATGTTTTATAAGTTAGCTTATTACATTTTACAAGTTAGCTTATTACGTTTTATAAGTTATCTTATTACCTTTCATAAGTTATCTTATTACATTTTATAAGTTAGGTTACAATGTTTTACAAGTTATCTTATTATATTTTATAAGTTAGATCATTACATTATACAAGTTAGCTTATTACATTTTACAAGTTATATTATTACATTTTATAAAATAGCTTATTACATTGGCCTTATACCTTCTATGTATTTTCACCATTGCATTGTTTTACCACACAACATCACACATATGGTTTTATACCAGGAGGCCATCCACATCTATAATCCCAAGGATCTAGCTATAATATAGTGAAAAGAGTCCTTTAAGTTAATGGAACTAGAACTATCTTACACGAACATCAATGAAAAACATTATAACTTCATTTATGCTAAGATTCATGCTGGCCTACTTATCCCTTGTAAAGATTTGGAATTAAAAGATTAGTTTGAGATAATTCACAAAAATGGAAAGGAGTATTTTCCCTCTCCTTAAGATCAAATTGAAATAACTAGGTTTTATACCTATATGTTTGTGCAATTAGTAGACCAAGGTGAGGGAAGTGAGGAAGTTAGTTTAGACCAAAGCCAAGGAGACTAAGATGAGTTTGAGGTTGAGTATGAACCGATACATTCCTAGGAGACCTTATCCAATGATCTTCTCTAAACAAGAACCTCTTTCTTCTCTATGAACCAAGTTTTTCAACTTACCTCTTTCTATGATCACATCAATACCTTTTATAATGACATACTAGTCTTAAAAAGCTTTTTATTTTGTATCATTATTTACATCAATGCCTTTTATCTATTTCCCTCGTTTAGTATGACAATCACCTATGGTATTTATCATGTCCAATCCTTTCAGCATACCTATAGGCACCTCATCAAGACCTCAAACTTCACAAGTCTCCCATACCCCCTTTGTACCCTTTTTCTCTCATGTCCTGACTCAAACATCCTTCTCCTTGCTTAACCCCCTACAATAGTAGTCACACAACCTCTCTTGTCTATACTAATGCCTAATGTGTGGCCCCAAAAAAATTCAACCTCCTCCTCAACCATCAATACAAATATCATAACCTACAAGGATGCCCTAAGGCTTAGATCAAGCCTTCTAAATAATCCAAGACCTTATTGAAGAGCTACAAAATCTTAAAGCTAACATCACTCAAACAATAAAATTTATGAATTTCTACTAGGGTGATTTCATCAGTCCTACCATCCCTCAAATCACATTACCCATAATCATGCATATACCTAACTTCATCAAATACAATGGTGAAGGGGATCCATATTTGCACTTAGTTACCTTCTACTTAGAGTGCCTTCTATTTCAATCTTGGCCTCATACGATACTACATATTTTCCCTATGTTCCTTAAGAAAAAGGCTTTAGATTGGTATCAAACTTTGCTTAAAGGTTTCATCTCTTCCCTTGAAGACCTAAGAAACCAAATTGTCAACTGCTTTAGATACAACTTGAAGCTAGATAGGACCAACTTATAAAGGTAAAGCATAGGTCACTTAATCCAATCTAAAGGTTCATTCAAAGGTGGAATTCAACACTCAATGAGATCCTTGAGCCTATCCTTGAAATCCACATTTTGGCTATCTTCAAGGAAGTAGTAAATAACTTCATCAAGTTAGAGGCCTAATCATTGACCTAAGTCCTTTTTGCAAACTAAGAACATCAAGAAAGAGGATGAGGCCAATTATGATCTAGCCTATGTGACCTTTAAAAACCAACACGTGAGAAGATATAGGGAGAAAATTATGCAAGAACAAATAACTATGGTTGAAGTATTCAAGGATACAAAATAAGAAGAAAGGTGAAGATCACTGACATGCAACACATCTTTTGACTTGTCTCAACCATCTATCTTTTAGAATATTTTCTTTAAGACAATTGTATATAACATAAGAAAATATCTATGAAAGTTCATAAGAGACATGATCATCTTTGTGACATGGCTAAAGATCCAACAATAGTGATCAAAGATTATCCAAAATGATCAAAGTACTTCAAACTAAATAGGTTTTGCCATTATCATCAAATGGTTGGTCATGATACCAATTTCGTTTTGGCCTTGAAAGATGACCTCTAAAAGATTATTGACCATGGAGAGCTATTGTTGAACAAGCCCAACTCTCCAAGGAGCAATAAATTTTACACCATAGTCTTATTCACAACGACCAAATGGTCTAATCCTCCTAGAAAATTGTTTCTCATCAAGGTCCCATTAGCTAGTTCTTAGCCATAGAACATAAATCCTAAATCCTCCTTCATCATCAAGGTACCATTAATTGTAGCTCCAAAGAATCCTTCCATCATACATGTCCCACCTTTAGTAATACTAACATCACAACCCAAACATGGCATTGCCAAACCTTTTAAGGCTAGAAAACCATTCATTATTAGAGTCCCTTCATCTTCAAAAAGCAAACCCATAACCAACCATGATCAAAGGTTACATATAGTAACAAACAACTCAATGGTCAACAAGAGACCATCACCAAAGTAATGGTGATAAAAGCAACATATTGCAAAACCAACAACTAAGCCCACTAAAGGTAGCCAACAAAAAAAGGCTTGGAAAGAAGTTGACCAACCAAGGCCTATACCAAGATTAGCTACACCCATGAATAAGGAACCCAAGACACATACATTGAAATATGAGCCAAAAACTCTAAGAAGCACGAAGGAAATTAAAACCATCAAGGCTAAAAGATCACATGCCAAGGGAAAGTATTTCCTTGTAACAATGAAAAAAGCTAGACAATCTTTGAAATAAAAGAACAAGTCATTGATCTTATATGATCTAGTTATGAATTGTCCCACTACTAAGAATGTGTTAGATTAAGTGTTGACTACTACTCCTATGTGCAAAGATACATCTTCCAACAAAGAGTTCATCCACTTTGTCATTAAATTAGCTTCACTTAGGGAAAATGGGCATCAACTCATGCGTAGCTTTTGTGAAAGTGAAGTAAAGATTGACTCATGAACTAATGAATTGCTATCTACTTCTCTTCTCATTACCATACATGTTGGTAAGTATAAGGTTCATCATGTCCATGTGGATGATGAGGCAATAATCAACATGATAACATTTACTATTGTAGAGAAACTAGGGTTAACCCAAAACATCCAAAAAACTACTACCTCAGCACTCAAGTCATTTAGCAAGTCACAAGTACTAGTTGAAGGTTCTATCTCCTTGGATTTTATAGCCAAAGAACAATTTTCCACATCCACCAACCTCCTAGTAGTTGAAGAGACACTTGGTTTTAACTTGATCCTAGGAAGACCATGGTTGGCTAAGGTTCAAGTAATCTCATATCTTATACATCAAGAGATTAACTTACTGTATGAGGATGGTGTAATTGTCATTTATGAGGACAACATGTTTCTACCATTTGCTAACATGTCAACATTAATTTAGGTTTAGAGGTGTAGTTTCAAGATGAAATTTCAGACACTCAAGTTGGGGCCAAAAATAATGACAATGTTAACAATGTCAAACCTACAACATTAAATGATCGATGAAAACCCTTGTTGATGAAAAAAATTGTACAAAAGAAGCCCCTTGATGTATCAAAGATTGGGCAAGAAATACATCATAGACATCTTATCTCTTCATTTGTCTTCTATAATTTGTTCACTCTTGCAACCTTTTATCATGTTTCATTGTTTATTATATCCTTATATGTTCTTTTAAGATTATCCTATACTTGCTAGATGACTATGGCCATGGCTCAGCAAGGCCTAAAACTAGAAATACCACAACCCTACAAGGCCTAAAACTAGCAAGACAATGGCCTGCCAAGGCCTATAACTAATAAGACCATGGCATGCCACAACTTAAAACTAGTGGCCTACTAGGGTCTAAAACTGGTAAATTTGTGGCCTCATTTTTCTTCTTATCTTTCTTATGTGTACATTATGACTTGTTTTCTTCCTTGCATTATGTGCAGTTTTCTCTTTACAAATTATGCCTCATTTTACATCATTACATTTCTCGTTTTTATTGTCAACACATAATTTTGTAACCTTGTCATTTCAACTCATATCTTGTTACATGAAGAACATAAAATATCTAAAAATAATACAACCATAACCTTTGAATGTCAATCATAGTTGTATCCACCATAGACTAGGAGTATTGAAAAAATGATAGTGTATGATTCCTATCATAGCAGAACATATGGGTGTAATATCAACTACACCATGCTATTTAAGTGGGTTTTTACATTGTCTCTAATAGTTTACAAAAGAATATTCAAAATTTATAAACCATGGGTATAAATAAAAATCTAGCTATAGAACAATTCTTATAAGTTGAAAAAATGTGTATCTCACCTTATCGACTTCTATGCTCAAAAATGAAATAAAAAGCTATAGTTCTATTACAAGTTTACACATAGTCAATTAAGAACAAAATAACTTGGGATCAGACAAATTTTCTTTGATTAACCATTGAAAGCTACCATATAAGTAGGACATAAAAAGATTGATAGATCCCTTACCTTGGTCTTGACATATTAGCACCACATTTTTCTGATTAACATTTTTACCATATTGTATAGTTCTGCCATCTCTAAAACTAGGAAGTTCATAATATATGGTATGGACAACACAGAAAGAAAGGTAGTTGTGGAGAATTTCTACTTCCAATTTCAATGTAAACACAAAGAAGCCACTGGTACTAGATTTTAGAACATGTTATTTTATATTAACATTAAAACTATCTCATTGTTTCAAGAAAAAGGCCCTATGTAGAGGCTACCAAAACTTTCAATGATACTTTGTTAATCCTAATACAAAGAGAGACCTACATCATGCATGGGCCACAAACAAAGAATTTTAAGTTACAACGACACAGGATGCATGCAAATGTTAGAATATAAATTTGTTTTTGTTGGCCATGGTTATCATGATAAAATTAAACTATGGTTATTAAAATAGTGGGTGGTTATCATTAGTTATTTAAAGGCCCCTTCACCAATATAAAAGGGACCTCCCTCATCTCAATTCAAATCCATCACAAATATCCCCTTTCCATCCCACTTTTACATTCTTCTCCTATTGCATGAGAGAGAGGCTTTTTCTTGTTCTCTGCATGTGATGAAGAGAGAAGGTTGTTATCCCCATTTTTGATAATAAGATCCTTCTACATTTGCCCGTGGTTTTTTTCCCACTTTGGGGGTTTTCCAGGTAAAAGATTTGTGTCCATTGCTCTTTATTTTCATCTCATTTCATATTTTGCTGCAAGATCTGCTAACAGTTTTTGCATCTAAAGTATCCCTCAACTTCTTTGATTCATCCCCTTCAAGACGGATGCAAACAAAAGGAATATCTAAAACAATGATTTCAACTAGTTAAGTAGAAAATCATAGAGAAGAATTGGAGATGATATTGTTACTGCAACAGCACGATTGGTAAAAGCATCAATTTTTGTCAGTTAAACAAACCCATGTGAATTGATCACACTTAAGAAGAGCAATAGCTGCTAAAAAAGGGAGACAGAATATGTCCAATCTAACAAATGTATTCTGCTTTTCGAGATGTTTTAGCGGCTTGTTGAATTCTCTTGGCCTCAGCAGCTGCCGCCATGCCTCTCCTACCTCGCCGCCATGTGTATTGTGTGGAATTGCACCTGTGCGCATTGTGCAGAATTGCGCTGTGCACTCCGTATCATCATTGTGTTCATGGAGTCCAGCAAGCGGCTGCTAAACATAAAGAGAATGGGAAGAACTGCGAAGTTCCTCAGGGTATTTACGGGCCAATAGTGTAAATACTAAAAACCGTGGAATTGGAATCCGAGATTATTGAAGTAATGGCATCTTTGATGTCTGTTGCTATATGGCCAGAGGCTGCCATCAATTGCTGCATCAAAGCTTTCGGCGCTTTGGGGAATTTGATGCTCAGGCTCGATAGCAGTGCAGCTGTCAAGTTCTGTGTAGGTACGGGCTTTCTTTGTTCTATGGTGGAGCACCTTTGTCATCCCACGCATGATGACCAGTTTCTCCAAGTTCTTGCTGAGGCTTTTCATCTCTATGGTGAAGGGTTTGCCAAGATGTATGCTAAGGAGGGTGGGCTGAAGGCCATAGTAGCAACCATTTTGTCTGTTTTCTTTTCTGCAAACTGCCTAATTACCAAGCTCAAGCAGAAGCAGCTGGCGGAGCAAAAAGCGTAGGGTCACCATGCTGGCAGAAAATACGTGCAAAAATCCTCATACCTTCCCTTGGCTATGTATCCTGCGCAGCCCCGTCTTGGGCTCTGCAGGCCAGCGAAGGGTCGTCCTTGCCCTTGCATCTCCCTGCAGCTCGCTCGTCCGTCCCACAGAGCACTAAACAATTCATATGGAGTTCCAAACATAATGTATAACAAAGATTGACCCAAAATAGTATTGAATACACCAAAGGAAAAAACTAGCGTTTCATCTCACATGTTGAGAATCTAAGATAATTAAGCCCTATACATCGGATCAACGTATATGCTAACGTATGAGTAATGAAATTAGAAATTTTCCTTTAGGAACTTACCTATATATTGTCAGGTGAGCCCCATACTTTAGGACATTATATATGTCAATATATGAGCAATGGAATTAGAAATTTTTCATTCTAAATTTGACCACACTTGCCTAGACTACACTAAATCTCAAAAAAAAAAAAAAAAAAAAAAAAAAAATAATGGGCCTTACCACAAATTTCTAAGTACTAAAAATCCACTTAAATAAACTTGCACGTTGAGGATTCAATGGACACACTTTGTTAATGCCAATTTTAAATTTTTAATTATTTTGGCAACAAAAACAAATACACTACTTATGGTAGTTGACAACCTATTTCACAAGATCTTTCTATTCTAGGAAATTTTTAATTATTTTAACAATTGTTGCTAGCTTGTTTGCTTATTTTAACAATTTAAAGCCTATTTTTTAAAATATATTTTCACCTATTTTAGCAATTTACAAGCAGTTTGCACAAGATTTTCATCTACTTTGGCAACTTATAACTTATTTTCATTAGATTTTTGGTTATTATAGTCATAAAATAACAAATAAACAAATAATCATTACTATTTTAAACCTTATTTTGCATTCTTTCACCTTAATCTACCTTATTTGGCTTTAATTTTACCTTGTTTTGACCATGTTTTAACCTTTTTTTAACCATAATCTAACTTGTTGCAGCCTAGTTTTACCTTGCTTCACCTTGTTATGACCATGTTTTGGCCTTGTTTAGCCTAATTCTAGTAGCTTTTGGCCTTACTTTGTCTCATTTTGCTCTATTATTACAACTATTTTTCATCATTCTACCATTATTTAATAATTTTATCATGTAGATGCTAGTTGATATGATTATGTTGACATGCAGGATTGAACTAGGAAGATGAGAAAGCAACTCGACTAGCATTGGAGCCTAAGTGTATTCTTCTAGTGATGTTGTTTGAACTAAGTTGACCTTGAATGCCTAAACCAAGAGCCTTTAAACCTTTAACCATCTACCCTTAATGTCATGCAATGGCATAACTTCTCATAACAATGAAAACCAAAAAAATCTCAAAGGCTTCCTTAGTTAAATTTTCTAGTTTAAACCATGATGGTGAAGAGAAAACTCATGAAACCAAGTTCCTCGGCAAAACTTAAGTTTTCTCAAGACATCATCAAATCCCTACAAGTCAACATTAAAGCCTTTGCATGACCTTAATTACATCTAACATTAACATGTTTGTTGTTAGTCTTTATTGGCCTTGTTTGTAAATTACAATGAGCATAGGATGTCAATTAACCTCGTAACCTATAACAAGCAAGCTTGCATCACTTTCTATCTCTTTTTGGCATATCAAAGGACTACAAACTTTGTATAAATTTGTAAAATAAAATACAAATTTTTCATCCCTATACCAATTGCAACCAATACTGGCATGTATTCTACTTATTATTTTATGTGGTCTTATGCAATCTCTTGTAATCACATATACTCTTTGACTTGTTTTCTTGTCCCCTTGAAGTTGTGCTTACAAGCTAAAGCCTAGAGACATCATAGAGGTGTGAATCATTTCAATAGTGAGTCACCACATGATCTTGATATGTGAGATTTGGCTAGCTTGCCTAATTGTGCCAACAGTGCTTACCTTACATCACTCCCATTACCTTCTCAAGCCATAACCTCATAACCATATTACAACCCTCCTTACCTTGATAATAATGAAGACTAATGTGTAGCATTCATGGATCATGCCCATGTAATATCTTCTTCGACATGCTTCATCATTAAGTTTGTTGAATATAATACACCTCATTTAATGAGAAAACAAAGCAAAATTTGGCCTTGACAATGAAACCCAACGCAGTTTTCACCCCTAAACAAAAGAAAAAAATGGGAAAACAAATTTCCAAGATAGCCAAGAGGCCATTGAATCCTAAACTCAAATCAATAGTTCCAAACAAACAAAGGGAGGAGCCTAGTAACTAAAGAAGCCTAAGAATGGAGTGTTGGTTCCTTTGACATATTATCAAGTAATCAATAGTTTAAACATGAAGCATGAAGATCTTTCCAGCCAATTCACATGCCACCACCATGCCATGATCATGATGTCAACATTTGAAATAATTTATTAACCCATGTCACCATCTCGATAGTTAGTATAGCCCTTATCTCATTTCAAACTCATAACATTCCATTGTGACCTTAGTTTACCATTGTGAGTACTCCTCAACATGGTTTGATAGCTATGGAATGAACTATGAAGAGGAAGCATTAGTGATGAACTTGCAATAGTATCTTGTAGTCTTTATTAATGTCTCTCGGGTTAATGCTCCAAATATCAACAAAGAAGGACCAATGAAACACCACAAAGAAAATTTATATTATGCATAAGAAGCCTAAAAGCCAAGAATTTGCATTATAATTTGATGAGAATTTAAAGGTAGAAATAATTGCCTATTTTCCAATAAAAACTCCTACCTTATGACATTATTCTAGTAAAGTTTTAGATAATTTCTCATGTGTAAAATAAAGTTTATAGTTCACAAGTTGTAAATTTCATTTAAGACAACATGTGAAGGCTCAAAATGTAAATACATTGCCAAAATTGGTAGCAAAAAGCCAAAAACATTGATGGCATAAATGTTGGAGTTTTGACTATGAAAATAGCCTAAATATACCATCAAATTTGGAAAGAATAGTTAAAAACATTGGTGGTCAATAAGCTACACTTTTGAGTGGCAAAAGTGCCAAATACGTTGTATTTCAATGTCCAAAAAGTCAAAAACATTGGTGGTTCATACAATACATCTAAAAGTGCTAAATACATTGTATTTCATGCTTGAAAAGTCAAAAAGCATTAGCATGCCATACATTGTAGATTTTGACCATCAAATGGCATCAAAAATTTTGTAGAGAATGTCAAGAATCAAGCAAAATCAAATTCATTAATAATTAGCTTATTCACAACTATTTAAGCCAAAGTTTACATCATTTTGAGGACTTTTAGAGTTTTACATTTAGGCCAAACTTGAAAATTTCATAGTGCAAACATCTAAGAGCCCACAACCATTTTTCACCAATGCAGACCATCCATAGCAAAAAAAATCTGTAGTAAGCAAAGTTGAAGAGCAAATTAATTAGAGAAAGACAAGTGTGGATATGGTGGCAAAACACACCCTACCATTTCCATTGGACTTCAAATATATTTTTTCATTGTTGTGCTTTTATAGCTCATGATCTATATTTCCTAAACCTTTGTTTTTCATAGTGCATTTAATACAAAGTTGCACTTTTCTATATTTTACCATATGATTTTGTTCATTTCTCTGTTTTAAGATTTCATGCTTGAACCATTATTTTAGATGTTTTTTGTCTTTATTTTACAACAGAGTAATAGACCTCCAAGTCCTCAAGCAATTGACAAGAGTATTTAAGATGTTCGAGATCCTTTTCGAGGCCTATGAATCTAGGATTAAACTATTTTGCATGAGAATTTTTAGTTCTTCTAGTTTCAAATTTTTCCATCATTGCACATAATACTTCTTTCTTACATCTTAGCTTTCTTCTTGACTTCTTGGGAATTTTGATGATGAATTGCTATCATTTTATAGGCACCAAAGGTTTATTTTTGCAAGTTTTAAGGGAGTTCTTGGAGTCAAGAGTTTAAAATATTTTTAGTATGATAGGTGATGCAAACATACACATTAGCATCACCCTTCCTATATTTTCACCATGTTAAGGTTTCTAAGTTTGACATTCAGTTATATTCTATAACTCTACAAGCTCTTCAGGGTCATGTAATCATCATTTTGGTTCATTTTGACAACAATTTGAGCATAACAGAGGTTCCTAAAAATAGTATATAGATCAAAAGTATGAAACTATAAGAGTATCAAAAATCCCTTTTAAATTATTATTGGAGATCTAGTGCATGGGTGGGTGGGGTGTGTTATGTAACCATTCCAAATATGTCTAGCTTGCTTGATTTGTGGTTTGTAGTAGGCTCTTGATGCTTCTAATAATCGACACTAGGAAGGAAGGGAGAAGTAGCTATAGGCTCTTCAAATCCAAAATTGCTCCAAAAGTATCAAGTTTAGAAGAGTTCTTAGATTCAAAAGTCTTACAAGCTTAAAAAGTCCCAAAAAGTGATGCTAGTTCTTGGTTTTATAGGCCATAGCTTGTTGTTCCAACATTGAATTAGTTTCAACAAGTTTTTCAAGAATTCCATGTAGTGATTTCAATATTTTTCATGGCCAAAGAAATGTAGTATATTTTACGTTTGCGCTTAGAAGACATGGAGATTTTTTTATATTTATGCTAGCACTAATAGCATTTTTGATAATATAAGCACATTTATGATGGTCTAGAATAATTCAAAGTGTTTTTTTATTTTAGTTTATGAACTACACTTTACATAATGAGAATGCTTTACAAGATAAAATAGAGTTACAAGATGGAGTTTCTAAAGGGAAATTAAGACATTTATTCTTGCTCTTGAATCTTATTAGAATTGCATTTTAAAATGACAAAGAAGAAGCTTAAGTTTTCTCCTTTGGCTATTAGGTGTTCTTTGACAAAGAAATTTTCTTTTAGGTGTTTCATTATCCCTTCTTTGTTAATATTTAGAGAATTAAACCTAAAACATATTAATAAAGAATGCAAAACACTGCTACAGGTTCATTACCTATGCTTCCATCTTCACACTTGATTTTATAGCTCTTGAATCATGCCAAGGAGTACTTACTATGGTGAAATAAGGTTAAAATGAGAATAATGAGAATTTAGAGTAAGGTATTATGGCTAAATATGTGTTCATAGATGGTTAAAATGGAAAATGAAAAATTCCAAATGTGTTTTCTATGGATCATTAAACTTATAAGGGAAGGGATCAATAAGTTCCAAAAATTGAAATTCTTTGGGCAAAGCACACACACAAAATTTAACATTCTTCCCCAACTTGGGTAGTTCACACTTGGAGGATAAATCACAAGCATACCTCTAGACTTTGTTGCACTTAAATTTGGTTTGAAGAATTCAAATAGTATATAATCTTCAATCCCCACTTAGAAGTGTTGTGATGCTACACCAACCATTCAATTCTACAAGGTTCCATCAAGCTTGGAATGTGATTTCTAGGCTTCCGTAATCTTTCCAATATTGAGCTCTAATTAGGAATGTTATGCCACAACACCAACCACTAAATCTTGCAGGATCCTGACAAACTCAATCAATATGCCTTCCCTCAAGAAGCACATCAACCCCACAGGGCAACAATGAAGAACAACAATTATAAGGGATGAATGCAAGTTAGTGTGTTGATCCTTGTACTTTGAGGTACAACACATTTTACAATAGACAAATGATAATACAATAAAGAGCAAAAATTATTACAATGCTTGAAAAATGATTAGATAATGATTGTACAAGATCTTGCACATTTCCCAATGCATATGATGTCTTCCTATAGCTACCATGTTTCCAAATTCATCTTGGAACTCATGCAACAACTAGTTAATGGTAGCTAATGTTGATGGAAGACCTCTTCTTCATGCCTAAGATGTCGTTATGTATTTTCCCTCTATTCTAGAAAGATGTATTTCCAAAATCTTCATTTTAGAAGATGTCTTTGTCTAATGAAAGATGTCTTTTTGAAACAGGCCTACATTCTGTGAAGACTTATTTGCCTGGTGAAGATGTCTTTGTTTAATGAAAGATGTCTATTATTTCTTGAAAACATCTTTGTTTGTGCATCTTCCCAGTTTTTCCAAGATGTCTACTATTTATTAAATACATCTTCCTTCTCCTTCCTTTACATGATGAATTATTTGTTCCTTGATCATAATCTTGCATTTCTACATGCATTAATGATGACAAGTTTTCTTGTCCACGTTCTTTAAATTCTCTTCCTTTAAGCTTTCCTTTTGTGGATGAGACCTTGATACCTTGTGGATGACTTCCTCCTTTTGTCTACATCAGTGCATTCCATGTTATCTCATCTTTATCCTACAACCACAAGAACCACACAACCATAAACTCAACCTTTGTCTCCATTTTTCTTAACATTTTGACACACCAAAAGGTCCACAATCTTCCTATTTTTGATAAAGTTCAAAACTTAAGAAAATGGGCTAGTGATCATACAAATATAATCACACTACTCTCCTCCTTTTTGAATAGCAATAAAAATGATAAGGCACATAAATTGGTTAAAGAGTATGCATAATGTCATAATCCAAAATAATTTAGCTAAGTAAGAAGATCAATTAAAGAGCACAACGTTCCAAGATGAGTTGCGATAAATTTTTCAAGAGCTAATCCAAGCCTTCCAAGTGATATTCGAACTTAAAGCTTGAAGTGAAGTATAATCCTTCAAGATCAAGTAATTTGTCTCTCAATCAATAAGTCATTAATAGTTTATAGTGCATGGTTCTTTTCATGTTCAAATATTATCCATCTTTTTAAAAACATTAGCAAAATATTAGGGCATATCTTATATGATAAGGAGAATATATCAATACAACTTCATAATGTGAAACCAATCATGCCATATTTTAAATTCTTGAGCTAGGAAGTACATCTCAAGGAAAACTACTCAAACGATGTTTCAATCAAAATTGTGGATACTGTTTCATAATTAGAATGATCATGTTCTTGCTCATATTATTGTAAGGAATAATATCACCATTTACATTCTTTCATAAAAATATAGCTACTTCTTACTTTAGATTATGCTTAAATATCAAATAAGTGGGCTAATGATACATTAAGACTTTCTCTTATTAGTACAAAACAAGGATCTACAACTAATTCAAAAAGGACGAACAACACATAATTTGATGCTAAAGACCAAATATAGATCAAGTAGCCTATCTAATTGAACCAATTATCTCATCAGAAATTGTATCTTTATATTCAACTAGAAATTTGGAAAGCATCAACACAAGGATAAGGAAGCCATGAGAGAAACATGCATATTTTACTCTTTATACAAGGAAATGCCACAAAAACAACCATTTTTTAAAAATGAAATGATAATCATGTCAAAGGATATCAAAAAAACATATGCAAGACATAGCCATCCACTTAAAAGAAAATTACCTCTTGATGTCCTTATCTTGATCATTTTGGAAAATTTTTCTATTTCAATATCTCTTGATTGAAGTCTCTAAAGGCTCACCCTACATTGGTGATCTTCAAGATGGTGATGAATAATGAGGAATAGGCTCCCCCTACACATGTGCTACTTATCTTTAGCTATTAATGTAAAATGTTGTAAATCATAAAAATCACTACAATTATAGGTCAAAATTAAGATCAAATGTGGATACTAAGGTCTCCAATTAGTAATATTGATAGTAATTTTCAAAGGCATGTCTTATGTCATAAATAGAAAATATATTCCAAAGGCTGTGAGCACAAAAGCATATCATCACAATAAGTTCAAATTAAACATGAAAAAAACCAATAAGATAATGATCCAAAGGAAATCAAAATAAGTGCTACACACATATTTTCATAGAAGTAATTATATCAAGCTCAAAAATTAATGTAAGGGATGCTCTAAATAATTATTCCATCATTTTTCAAGACACGAATAATTTTGGACTTCAAATACCATTCTTATTAACTAGCAAGCAAAGAGATAGAAGCTTACCTTGACTTACCTTACTTGTAGGGAAGAAGAGAAGATTAATGGAATTTGAGATGAGGTCCCCTATCATGAAGTACCTCCTCATCCTTTAATTATTTTTCATTAAATAATATATGTAATGTCTCTATTTGTTCATGCTCTTTATAATAAAATGTTTGATCACTTATTGCATCATTTTTAATTCTTGACTTTTGTTCATTGTAACTTATTGGTACCTACACAATTTCTTACCAAAACCTTTTTAACAAGACCAAGCATTAATCTTGTTTTGATCATCATCTGTATAGTTAAGAGTTTTCTTACAACCACAATTTTTACAAACAAATAAAGTATTATCCTTATGATCAAAATTACCAAACCTATCTATTCTTGAGCTTGAATTTTCATGTGCGGCTTCCTCTAAATTCTTTGGCTATTTTTCAAAAGTCTCCTCTTTCTTGAACCTTGTTTCAATCCTTATTAAAATAAGTTAGCTATTGAATCTCAGCTTTTATGTCTAAGATCTCTTTCTTTTACTTTAGCATGAATAGCATACAACTTAGAAATTACAAATTTCTTTTCCTTCCTAATCAACTGATGTAAAAGAAAAATTTCTTCCTTAAGTTCACTATACCTTTTGTTACACTTACCATCTTGTTAAGCCACATGTGAGGAATTTTTATCTATAAGTGGCTTGGATATGACATGTGAAGTTTTTGAAGGATTGCATGCTTCTTCTACACTTTTCTTACCATCATCCCTACTTGTATAGAAGTAGGTCTTTTTTTTCCTCATCATTGGATCTATTCTTTGGTTGTATCTTACTATCACTGGGATCACTAGGACATTCAAAGGTCATATTGCATCTTCCTTCACAAATCCAACATTCTATGGAATGAAAATATAAGTTAGAATTTCAAAAATTTATACCTCTTCCTCTACCTTTAAGGAGATTGGGTCTTTGTTGTGATGTCCCCTTATTTCTTCTTATTACCAAGCATTGCAACTTCCTTGAGAAAAAGGTAATCTAATCTTTACTACCCTTATCATGTTCATTGAACTTCTTCTCCTTGGAGATAGTCTTTAGAGCAATAGATCTTTCTTGGATCACTCCTTCGCTTATGAGATTTATTTCATAAGTAATAAGTGCAATTTAGAGCTCTTCAAATTTTAAGGTTGAGAAATTTCTAATCTCCTCCATAGCCATGATCATTTGTCTGAACTCTAGTTGTAAGGTCTTGATCATTTTGATGATGACTTGGAAAAATATTTAATTGTTTCTCTAATAGCTACAATAAGATCATTAGCTCTAGAGAAATAGTCTTTGATTTTCTCAGCTTCTATCATTTTGAGTTTATTGTATTTATGTTGTAAAACTAATAATTTTGATAGCTTTATAATAGATGTTCCTTCATAAGTAGCTTCTAAAGTTTGCCAAATTTCGTTGGTCATTTTACATTCTAATACTCTATTAAATTCAGATTTATTCAATTCACAATATAAACAATATTTTTCTTTTCAATCAAAAATGAACTTATCCTTTTCCTCTTATGTCCATCTATTGCGAGGCTTGATGATGCTGGTGGAGTTGTTGATAGGTGGAGCGTAGCCTTAAAGGATTGGCTTCCACACTTCAAACTCCATGGATTTGAAGAATCCTTGCATTATAGCTTTCCAATATTGAAGTCAAATCCATCGAACATAGGTGGCTTTGTGTAAGATGTTCCCTCCATTATTCACTCTTGAACTTGATGATGACAAAGAAGAGTACCAAGCTCTGATACCACTGGTGGATCATTGAACTTAGAAGGGGGGAATGAATGAGTTCCCCAAATTGAAATTCTTTGGACAAAGTGAACAAACCAAATTTAACATGGTTCCCCAACTTGGGTAGTCCACACTTGCAAGGTATATTGTAGGTACACCTTTGGACATTTTTGCTCTTAAATGGGGTTTGAAGGATCCACACCTTGTATAATTTTCAAGCCCCACTCTAGAGTGTTGTGCTATTGCACAAACCACTAAACCCCACAAGGTCTCATTAGTCTTGGAATGTGGTTTCTAGGCTTCCACAGCCTTTACAATCTTGAGCTCTGCTTAGGAGTTTTATGCCACAACACCAACCACTCAATCTTGTAGGATCTTGATAAGCTCAATTAAGATACCTTCTCACAAGGAGCACATCAACTCTAGAGGGCAACAAGAAAGAATAAAAATTACAATGGATGAATGCAACTTAGTTTGCTAATCCTTGTACTTTGAGATACAACACAATTTACAATGGACAAATGATAAGATAATGAAAAGCAACAATGATTGACAAATGATTAGATAATGATTGTATAAGAGCTTTCACATTTCCCAATGCATATGATATCTTCTTATATATACCATGTTTCCAAATTCATCTTGGAACTTATCTAATGACTAGCTAATGGTAGCTAACCATCATGTAAGAAGTATTCTTTATGTCTAAAACATCTTTCAATATTTTTCTTCTATTTTGGGAATATGTCTTTGTTTGGGAAAGACATCTTTCTGAAATCTGCATTTTGGAAGATGTATTTATCTGATAAAAGATGTCTTTTTGAAATTGGTCTACATTCTATGTAGATGTCTTTTCTTGGTGAAGATGTCTTTGCCTAATGAAAGATTCCTTCTATTTCTTGGAGACATCTTTGTCTATGCATCTTTCGATTTTTCCAAGACATCTACTATTTCCTAAAAATGTCTTTCTTCTAATCTACATGAAGAATTCTTCATTCCTTACTCATAATCTTGCATTTTCACATGTGTTAATGATGACAACTTTTTTGCCCACATTCTTTGAATTCTCTTCTTTTGAGCTTTCCTTTTGTGGATGAGACCTTCAGACCTTGTGGATGACTTTCTCCTTTTGTCTACATTAGTGCATTCCTTATCATTTCATCTTGATCCTTCAACTCCACAACCATACACACAACCTTTATCTTCATTTTGCTTAACATTTTGACATACAAAAAGGTCCACATTGACATCATGCTTATGGTGTAGTTATATGTTCACTAGCTAACAATTGCTTCCCATGTTACACTTGGTTTACTAGTTATTAATACTTGGTTTTAGAGAAACCAGTGATTTATCATGGGCTACTTTCACCACTTAGCTCTTTGTTTTTTTTAAGCCATTAGTTTACTTTACTTTAGGCTACTTTTTCCTCTTGGCTTTCTTGGCAATTTTTTCCTTTTTTTATGTCAGTAAAACATTCTTTGGGTTTTGATACTAAGGCTAAACTTTTGTAATCTTGCTGAATGAAGAATTTGAAAATTCAGTGAAGGGATTAATTAAGTATGTGAATGATATTACATGATCAAGACTCAAGAATTTCACACATAGGTTTTTATTGTAAGAGAGATGTAAAAGGATAAAATTGTACATGGTTACAATTTAGAAGGAGTAGCAAGAATGATATACAAAAAGCACCATTGGCATGGTCAAACAAGCTAACCAAATAATATGCATTGAGATCATAGGGTAAGTTACTACTATGATGAGTCACATCTCTATGATGATTTCAGTTCATCCTACAAATGAAACTCTGAGAGAACTAAGAAAAAAATTTTAAAAATAGATTAGGATAACAAGAGATGATAGGGAATAAGCAAGTAAACATTGGCCATTATGAGATACAACCAATAGATGTTGAGAAGCTATATTTAGTTTTGCTAATTTTTTACAAAATTTGTAGAGTTTTGAGACCAAGGAGAAGGTCATGCACACTCACTTATTATAGGTCATGAGGTTTATCCAAGTTACATATCCACTTAAATCTATAAATAGAAGAAAACAAAAACTAAGAGCAAACAAGTTATCATTAGATATAATAAAACTTTATATAGGAATGGCTAACTAGATTAGCCAAATTATTTCCATCCAAGTATGATATCTTGAAGGACCCATTATCATAGGCTTTGGTCACTAGGAAAGGTTCATTCCAATCAATTGAAAACTTATCTGTATGTTCATGAATAGCTTTAAGGGCAAGGTATCCTTACTTGATCATTCATTGATTGGGATCATGATAGTACTACTATCTTTGTTTCTCCTAATATTATTCAATGTGTGCAAGCATTTGTATTCATTACTCTTCCACTGAATCTAAATTGATGGAACACAACTCATTGTTCTACTTATCATTGATGTAGTTGGAAAGAGCTATTCTTAAAGATGGAAGTTGCATTTCAAGAGGCCAAATAGCTTTAGATTTATAAACCAGGCTATATGGGCTGACACTAGTTTAGTGAAAAATATTATTCTCTAGACCCATAGTATGTACAAGAGTTGTTCATGCCATCTTCTTTTGCTATTTTTTAACATTTTCTTTAGAAGATTAATGATAACTTTATTCCTAGCTATGGTTTGACTGTTAGCTTGTGGATTGTAAGGTGAGGAGAAGAAATGCTTAATGTGTAATTTTTTGCAAAAGTCTTGAGTCTCATTGGCTAGAGATAGGCCAAAATGAGACATATGTTGTCTAAGATGTATCAAAATACTTGTGAAGGTTTTTTCTTTATAGGAATGGCTTCTACCCAATTTGTAAAATACTTGGTTGCTATGATAATAAAGCTATGTCTTGCAGAGGAATTAGGTGTTATAGATGCAATGATGTTAATTTTCCATTGTTGAAATGGCAATGTGATCTAAGCGGTATGTAGCTCTATTGGTATCACATGGATAAAGTTGTTGTGTTTTTGACAAGTTTCACAAGTTTTTACCTTCTAAATGTAGTCATTTTCTATATAAGACCAATAGTATTCTAGGAATCTAATCTCAATAGTCATAACTTTGGGTCCTCTATGTCCTCCACATATACCATCATGTGCTTGTTGTAAGATTGTATGGGCTTCTACTCTACTTAAGCATACCAACAATACATCATTGTAAGAATTTTGAAATAATGTGTTATTAGCTAAAATGACATATTGTTTTGAGCATTTGTGTACAACATATTTTTGATTGGTAGTGAGGTTTCATGGAGGTTCATCATGCATGAGATAGAATTTAATATCATCATATCATTCATGTTGAGATATGCTACTTATGGTTGTTATGAAAGTTTTTTAGTATTTTGCATGATGGGATGATCATAATTTTCTATCATGGAAGACAATTCATCATCATCAAATGCATTTTCAGCTCAAGGAATGTCTTGCATATCAATTTTTGTAAACTATTGAATAAGTACCTTAGCTAGGTCATAGTATGGTTGCAAGTGTTTAACTTTATAGGCATGTACCTTGGTTACTTTATTGTCCACTAGTTGAGAATCACCTTTCATAATTAAACATGTTAATCCATGGTCACAAGCTATTATCAATTCTATGATTATCCCTTAATATTCTATGACATTGTTAGTGCATAGGAACTCGAAATAGTAGGTGAAAGATTGGATTTCATTAGAGGGAAGTGTGTTGATGACAACGACACCAATTCCATGTGTAGTTGAGGAGTTGTCAAAATGCATAATGGCTTCATAACTTTTGGGTACATTATTTATAACATTGATGTGCTCATTCAAGAAGTTAGGATCTATGGTTTTATTGTCTTTAGGTAGAAAAATGGTTAGTTGTGTGGCTATAGCTTAGCCTTTGGTTGAAGGTTATGACAGATAAGATAGGGGAAACTCTGCTATTATGGATTTCCATTAGGCTATTTGAATACTTTCATAGATGTTAGATGTAATAGCTCTTCATATGTTGTTTTTGCATATGATATTGACTTATGTCCTAAAGAAGTAATATTTCCACTTTTTAAATGAAAAGGCTAAGGCTAAACAATGCTTTTTAACATTAGTATATGTAGTTTCATAGGCTACTCATGCATGACTTAAGAAATCAGCAACTTTGCTCCATCATCTCACTTTTGAAAAAGTAAAGAAGCTATGAATGTATCATAAATCACAAGGTACATGAAAAATGATTTATCATTTTGATATGGGTATATAATTAGAAATTGAGCTAGCTCTTGCTTAATATTTTTAAATGTTGCTTACCATTGATCTATCCATTCAAAATAAACTCCTTTCTTAATCAAATGTTGCATGGATTGTAACATATCCATAAGCCTTAATGTGAACCTACAAATGAGCTGTAATATTCCTTTCACGTAGCTTCTTAAAATTAATCGGTGTTGATAAGTTGGTTATGGCCTTAACCTTGTTGGGATCAACATGTATGTTTGTTTTGAAGACTATGAAACCAAGAATATTTCCAATTTTTGATACTAAAGATACACTTCTTAGGATTGAGTTAGAGTTCATACTTGAGACAACATTGAAGAACTAAGTTTAAGTGTTGTTCATGTTCATTGGATATTTTGGATTTTATTATGATATTATCAACAAAGTTATTAAGAAGATCTAGCAAGTAAGCACTACAAATGTAGGTCATACATCTTTGGTATGTTGCATGTGCATTCTTTAGGCTAAAAGGTATCATGATGTAGCAAAATATTCCCCAAGGGATGATGAAGGTTAAGTACAGTTGATGTTCTGGGTTGATTCTAACTTGGTCATATCCTAAGAACCCATCCATAAAGGATAGAAAGCACTTATGCAATTGAACACTTTTTCTACCTTCTTTATTTTTGTACCTTATAATGTAGCCTTTAATTCGTAGTCTTGCCTATAAATTTTATATTTTTACATTGTTATATGATTTTTATTTTCATGTCTAGTTTACAACTTCATGTCTATTTCCTTTACATTTACATAGAATCATAAAACACCATAAATAATAGAAAAGACAAAATCTATGAAAAATATGTTTAGAACATGATGACTAAAAATCAATTTATAACATAAAGACACTAAAAATAATAACCTACAATAGTTAAATTCAAAACCAATGGTAGTCATGCTCACACTGTCTAACATATAATAAAAATAAATACAAAATGTTCAATAGCCATAGTTGCACTATGAAACAAATCACATAAGCATATATAAAAGAATAATAAATAGTCTTAGGAGCTACGACAGCTAAATAACATCAATAGCTAATGACAATAACATGAAATGAATCAAATAACAAGCAGACCTATACTATAGAAGGATGAAAAGCATCATTGCTAATACTAGAAACATCACCATCACCAACCTCATCAAAAGCCTATAAATAATGAAAAAATTCAAGCAATTAGTAATCATGACAACTTATAAACATAGCCAATGAAGAATAAATAAATAGAAACTATATTTTAAAGCCAACAAACCAAAACATTTCTTTTTCAAACCTTAGGATAAATAGGGGTAATGTCTTTAGGGGAAAATTTTTAGAGACCTACCTCAAGCGTACGAAGAATCTATTCTTCACTCATATTGGTCTAATTAACATTTCCTAAATTCATACTTGCTAGTTCCTTGTTCTTCTCTACATTTTTCCACTCAAGTGGATCACAAGAAAAGTTAGCAGCAGTGGACACTCAAGATGTGGTAGTAATCTAGGGGGTAGGATCATTAGTAGCTACCATTGATTCTTCAAACAAGTAGAAGGCATTATTGACATCTATGTCCTACAAAAACAACTAAAACTTATGTTGTTTCATGGTTTCCTCATGCCATGATATTTTTTCATTTGCTCTTTCCATATTATAGACCCATTTGTGAGTCTCTTTCTCCCAAACACTCCAAGATCAAGGTGCAGTGATCATGTCATTTCTTGATCCTACAAATTAGATGCTCCATCTACATATCCTTCTCCACAATGCTTCTAGATAAGGCCATCTTCCCATGAACTGCATTTCTGTAATGAGACCACTCAATCTTCTTAGTACGCAAGGAATCCCTATTGGCTGCATTGGCCTCTATGAATTATTAGTGATCCTCAAGGATCCTAACTTTATTAGTCAACTCCTTGATTTATTTCTCTACTGTAGTAAGACACTCCCACTAGAGCTTGTTAGAATATTAGGACTTCCAAAACATTGAGGTACATGATGCTATGTGTTTGGTAGCCCCTTCATACAATCTTTGTGGAATGCTTTCTACATATGAAGGCATCTCAGGGAGCTCATCAAGCTTAAAGTCTCATGAGTAGGCCCATCTTATTTTTGAAACTGTCAATAATAAAAACTGTTAAATAATAAGAAATAATAAAGATAAAACATAAAAAACTACAACCATATGAAATTATAAAACAAACATGCAAAACAAATACATTTTAACTATTCTTATCACAATCAAGGTCTATTTGTTGCAACCTATTCACCATATCATCCATCATGTCTCTTATGAACTCCACCTTGTGTGGGAACTCCAGCCAAAGTTTAGTGTAGAATGTAGATGACTTTGGGAGAAAAATCATGCTCTACAATGAACATATAAGTCAACACCCATCTATAGTAAAAGAGCAATGAATAACTAGAACAAAAGTAAAGATACAGATGCCAAAGCTCAATAGGAAAGTTACAAAGCATGTCTAATGGGGCATTGTCCTCCAGAGGTGTATCATTTAGGGAGGACTCCAAAATATCTAATGCCCCTTAAGATTTCCTTTTCTCTTCCTCCTCAAACTTGCACTACTCCTTCATAATAGCATGAGAAAATTAGTTTTGTATCCTTCCTACAATAAATCAAGACCAACAAAAGTAAAACAAGCTTGAAAATAGTTTTAATAAAAAATGAAACTTAAGAAGGAAAAAATAATTACATACCTCCAATGGCCTAATTCACCTTGTTTAACTTAATTATCATCCTCTTAGGTGCTTCTTGAACTAGGGTTGAAGATGCTATTAACTTGTGGGCTTTTTATCTTTTCTTTAATGATACCATATGCTTTTGCACATGCTCACTTGGCCTTCTTTGCATTGCCATGGATACAATGAGGCTTAGCGTAATGACGCTTAGCGTAATTCTTTTACTATGTTTTCTGTCTTTACGCTACATTACGCAACATAGCGTAATGACGCTTAGCGTAATTCTGCTTAACATAGTCTGACATCAGAAGGTAACTTACTTCAGCAGATTTGGTGAAGCTTGAGGCCTAAGCAGTGTAATATGCGACTTCTCGCATATCCTGCTAAGTCTTTTGTCAACGGTCGGATTTATGCTCTGTTACGTAAGGCAGCGTAATGAGCTTCAAAGGGAAAGTCCAAAGGAAGCATGACAGATTAGGCTCCTTTATTTTTTGTAGATTTATCACTTTATGCTAGTTACGTTATGTAGCGTACGTTAGCGTAATTTATCGTTGAGTTGATCATTTTTTACGCTTTACTACGCTTTGCTGCGTAAATGAGTGTAAAACAGCTTGACTCACTATTTCCATGCTTTGTTACGCTCTGCCACGCGACACAGCGTAAACAAATGTAATACAACATAAAGCCGGCTAAAGCAGTTACGCATTTGCTATCCATACGCGCAATACGCTAATAAGCATATTGTGCGTAATCATGCAACAGCTTCGGCAAAAGTGTTGACAGTGTACGTTGCAATGTGACGTGACATAGCCAGTTCGTCAAGTCAACAGTATCCGGAAAGTTCGACACGTGTCATCAAGGCCATGCCTTTTCTGCATGTTATAAATACGCCAGTTGGCAAAGAAAGGCAAAAGGACATTTTTTTTTAAGGAGAGCAGCAGCTGGCATCTTCATCTTTTGGCATTTATCATCCTTGAGCAGAAACAAGAGACATTTTGGAGCGTTTAGCAGTAGGAGTGATCATACCTTTTGGCGAAAATACAGTTCTCCCATCGGTGATCCTTGGCAGTTTTGAGCAGAGACTATCCAAACCGAAGAAGATAGATCAGAGATCGAGAGATCATCTGGTGCGGTTGGAAAGATCTATTAACCAGACACAGTTGGTTGATAGACATCTGATCTTGACCTTCCTTACACTCCATCTTTGGCTTATAAGGTAGACCGAGCTTCATTTTGCACTCCTTGTTAAACAATTTTCTTATTATTTTATGTATGTTTCGCACAAGATAATTGGAGTCTTCCCATTGTAACTTTGTATACAAAATACTCGTTTTTTCAGGTCAAAGTACAGATCTTGAAATCATGCATTTCTCTTAAATCTGATTCCCTTTGTCGTGTTAACGTTGTCATTATTGCAATTTATCTACATCGTTTTCCTCTCCTTTCA
>MNCI01026525.1:90064-101602 GCA_015680685.1 Gnetum montanum
CTCGGGTGCCACATCTGTGAATCCCATCGCTGCCACTAGACCAGCCTCTGGTGTTATAGGACCTCAGGGTACGTCGCATCGGTCATTGAGACTGCAGGGCAAAGACCCTGTATTTACCGTCGTGACCCCTGAAGAATATAACTTTATCTGCGTCAAGACCCAGGCAAAGCTTGCCCTTAGCCGAGCCGAAATCGAGGCGAAACGAAATTTTGAGATGATCCACCGAGGGGGTCAAGATTTTACCCCTACCGCCTACGACATCATTCCCCTGACGGAACATCACCATGAAATCATAACAAAGTTGGTCATGGCTAGGAGCCAGGCTACATGGGCTATGCTTGAACCCCAAAATGGGGAGGAAGAAGATGACAAATTTGCAGCCTAGTCTAAACATTCGTACCATACTCTGAGCCCCCATACCTACATAAATCCCTTATTCCCTCTCAACGAAGAAGCCGTCCATCTTAATCCCGCCATGACCGCACAAACTCACATTCCTGTCATCCCACAAGCCACTACGTAATCATATGGGCTGCAAGTGTAAATACCCCAAAATAACATGGGGGCGGTCTCGTCACCGTGCGTAATCAGCATTCTGTCGGTGGTCCCAGCATCCACCGTGCCCCATTTCATCCCTCCGATCCAACCCCATGCCATATCTACAACTCGCCCGGTGCAGACATTATCGCTGCTGCCCCCTCTAACCCAACAGATCAAAACCATCATTCAGCCACATACATCTGTCCAACAGCCCACCGCGAGTCTACGGTATATGGCGTTCAACCCTTAGTTGCACCCACAATGCATATTTCGCAGATGGTCCCACAATATCCTTATCCCTATCCCACACAGACGGTGGCGGCTAATCTCTCTGCTCAACCCGGTGGGTGGTGGTCTTCGCAGGCAGCTTCGTCCGCGGGGATCCCCGCTGCACCACCTGCCAGTCAAGCCATTCCTCCGTTTCCACTCCCTGGCACCGCTCTCCCAGTTCAACCCCCTATTCCTTCTGCACAAACATCTTCATCAACAGGCTTAGATCAAGCTTTCTTACTCATCCAGACCCTCACTGAGGAGGTTAGACACCTTAAGGCCACTGGCTCATACAATATACAGATCATGGATTTCTATCAAGATGATCCCATTAATCCAGCAGTCCCCATGCTGTCGTTGCCCCCGGGGATGTCCTTACCCCATTTCACTAAATATAATGGGGAGGGAGATCCCAATGCTCACCTGGTTACCTTCAGATCTGAATCTTTGTGGTTATAGCAGTGGCCTCACACAATCATCAGTGTCTTTGCTATGTCTCTGGCAGGGAAAGCTTTGGGTTGGTATCGAGCCCTCCCTTGCTCTTCCATCTCAACCTTGGAAGAGCTCCTAACACAATTCGTGACTTGCTTTAAATACAACTTAAAGCTGGAGTTCATGTTAGATAAACTCATGGGAGTGAAACAGGACCCACTTGAACCCGTCCAAAAGTTTATACAGCGGTGGAGTGCTACTTTGAATGAAATCCATGAGCCAATCGCGAAGGCCCATTTGCTGGCCATATTCAAAGGAGCAGTTAAAAATTTTATCAAGTCTAAGCTGTATTATCTTTCCCCTAGCTCCTTACATCAGGCTTTTGCCCAGACCAAAAGTATCCAAGATGCTGTGGAGGCTAGCAAGGACCCGGCGTATGTTGCCTACAAAAATGCTAACAACAAGGGTAAGGATAAAGGTAAAACAACAATGACGATGGTAGCTGCGCTGGCTAAAGGTGCTAAGAACAAAAACAAGAAGGCACCTATGGCATCACCCAAGACCACAGCTAGTGCGAGTAGCACTAGCCAAGACACATCTGCCGCTGAAAAGCACCCTCAGCCAAAACCAAACTTTGAGCGTAAAGATCGCTCAAAGTATACAGCCCTGCCTGTGAAACATTCAGAACTGTTGAAACAATTATTAGGGGAAGGATACATTCAGACCAAGAAGGTATCTGAAGAAGCTCTAAAGCATCATAGACGTCATTGTGAACTGCTGAAGAATCTTTCTTTAGCCCTACATGAGGAACAACCAGTTTCGAGGTCTTTCAGGCTGGACTGTTTCTGTGACTACCAGCAGTTGTGTGGTCACGACACAGATTACTGTTGGGCGTTGAAAGATGACATTCAACGCATGATCGATGATGGCTCTTTGAAACTAGACGGCAGTAGTCCAACACGTCCGGAAAACCAAGCGTTGCACGTGTACAAGGATCCATTGAATGCAAACAACGCACCCTACACAATCAACGTGGTGAGTACGGATAGTGAAAGGAAGGTACCGCCAAAACAACCTTTTGTTTTATGCGTGCCTACCAGTTTTTCACCGGCAACTAGTGGTATCTCAAGGCCACCCATCATCATTCGGGCGCCTTCTCCAGATTTAACTCAGCCTCCCAGTAACAGTAAAGCCGCGGCTATGTCCACACCCACACCTAAGGTGCCTTTCATTCTCAGGGTACCAAAATCACCGGCTTCCCTGCTTATGCACGGGCAAGCTTCTAACACAAATCACCAACCATCACCTAATAAACAAAGGGGAGGGGACACATCAGTCAATGCCGCTAAAAACCATGTTACGCTAGGCTTCGTTAGGCCCAGGCCCTTGGCCTCTGTCCCTGCGTCTGCGCCTCCTGGGTAGGACAAGGGTGCAGAAACATAGCCATCCACCCTTGGCAAAAAAAAGAGCAACCCTCCGACCGACGCTGTTCCGCCTAGGCAGATCCATCTCTTAGGGCAAATGGAAAAAGACAGAGGGGACAAACAAGCCAAAAAATAACGGGACCTCCTCGACGTGTTTATGCACGTCAAACAGGCTCTGAAATAAAAAAATACAATGCTGAGCCTCTATGACCTGCTCATGACATCTCAAAAACACCGTGAGGCCATGGTCCACATGCTGACATCCATACTTGTGGAGGAAAGCTTACTAGCGGAGGAGGAAGCGATACACGCTGTCATGTTCCCCTCTGATGCTGAGCAACCTAAACCTACCTCATTGACCTTCCATGATGAATCCATCAAAGATGATCCTGAGAAAGGTCAAATGACAACTGAGCACATGTTTATCACCATCCAGGTTGGTCAATATTGAATCCAGAGGGTGCACGTGGACGAAAGTGCAGCTACAAATGTCATTCCTTATCCCATCATGGATAGGTTGGGTCTGGTCGACCAGATCAGTCCCACGACGAAAACATGCGTAAATTCATTCAACGGAGCACGGGTTCAGGTCAAGGGGATGGTGCGCATCGAATTTTTGGCAGGGGATCAATTCCCAACGGATGCTACATTCCTTATCATCGAGGAGATGCCCGGGTTCAACTTAATTCTAGGGAGGTCCTGGCTAGCCCAACTAAGGGTGGTTTCGTCACCAATCCATCAGGAAATACACCTACCCTACGCAGGGGGAGAGGTCGTAATACGCGGTGACAAAATCACCCCCATGACTATCAATAATATCGAAGAGGAATGGAGTTTGGAGATAGAAACATCGGATGATCAGACCCATCCCCGAATCCCTGAACAAACCGAAACGAATGATGATAGTCTAGCCTGGGCCAACCTGCCATTTCAGGACGGTGGTGTGGAAGAGTCAGACTGCAAATCTCCCCACCCTTACGCATCACTGAACGTAAGGGCCATTAAGAAACAATTACGAATTAGTGATTGATCTGAATGGAATTTATGCGCATCTTCACGTCTTTACTAATTTTGCCTTTTACGCTTAGCAGTTTCCATTGTCGATCCTCTTTAATATATACATACGTATTTACGCTTTCTATTCATTGTGCCATTCACATTTCTTTATATACGCTATTTACGCTCGTTGATCATTTTAGTGAAATTACGTAGAAATGTACATTATTATCAATTATGCTTCCAAAATTACGCAGATGGCCCGCAACGGCCTAAAACTAGTAATGGCCCGCAACGGCCTAAAACTAGTAACGGTCCGCAATGGCCTAAAACTAATTCCCTGGTATTTTACGCAAATGTTACACGATGGCCCGCAATGGCCTTAAACTAGCAATTCCATTTCACAACAACGTAACTTATTCTAAACCTTTAACAACTACACTTACGCTTTGCAAATAACGATATAAAACCAAAAAAAATAATAAATATACAAATAGCATTTAAAACCATATAGAAAAGCTTAATGCCAGTCTTTTCAACATTCATATAATCACAGTTCAATTCCAATCAATAAATCATGTGTAAGTTACAGTTACACATCCCCTCTGGTGCCACTGTCACCGGTATCCCTTAGGTCAGGCTCCAAGCCTAATAAATCATCCTCAAGTGGGATGTCCTTCTTGGAAGGTATTCCTTCACAAGGAATGCCATCCCCACGAGGCCCTTGCTCCAACGTCGGCTCCACAAGAGGACGCTCTTTGCTATTACACTCCTCTTCTTGTGCTTGTTCCTCACCCTGTTTGCCTTCTCCCTCCAATTCTTGTACCTGTACACAGCAAATACATTAGCAAAGACTTGACACCATAATCAGAAAAATTAGATTCAATAATGTTTAAACTTACTCGCGATGGTCCTGCTTCTGCAGCAAAGGGAAGCTTTTCTAAACCAACCCATAGGCGCTGCATGATTTCATCCTCAGTTAATTCAGACCATACGTCGTTCCCCAGAGTAGCACCAGCTTTCACCTTCCCCTTTTCCACACTAGTCCAGCAAGACGGATCAGGGAAGAAAGTAGGGACAGTAGTCTCACCCCCGGGAAGAGTGATTTCTCTTTCCGGTGATGCGCTTACTATCACCTGCTCCTGAAACTTCTCGAAAGCTTGGGATGCACCAATGACATCAAGGAATACCCGAAAGGATTGAGCTTTGACGGTAGAATCATGATAATGCTGATGATAAGTGATACTTTCTTGCTTATACAAATGCTTGTGATCCTTTTCTTTCTGCCTCCACTCTTGCACACTTGCACAGAAATCCTTCCAGTCTTGGCTTTTCTGAGATAACAACTCTATCTGCATCCGCTGCTCCACCAACTCCCAACTAGTTTGCACACTGTTCCTGATTGCGGTCCAATAGCGAGAATAGTCAATCACAACTATGCGTCAATCCTCCTCACCCGCTTCCCGTGCCTGCAGGAACTCGCATCACAATTTTAAGTCTCCGACCTCTTTGGCCAGAGACTCCTTCTCCCTCTTTGACCTCTGCAACCTTTTCCAGAGGTCTTCATTGACACTCTTACTCTCCCACAAGGAGCGAGTCAATTGTAACGCACATTTACGCATCTGCTCATAAATGCTCCGTGGCCCGACTGCCCCATCAGATGGAGGCACCATTGTGCCCAAATCAATGGGCTCTGTTGGGTCCCATCGAAGGCGAGCTCCTGACAGCAAACATTATCAATATAAATGAAACATTACCACTTTCTAATAAAATAAACCTATTATAGCTATAACATACCAGCTCCAGGATCAACGCACTCGAGGCGCTCGATCATATCGCTGACAACACCTTCCATGAAGGCGAATTTGTCAAGAAACTCTCTCCATGTTCTGCTCACAGAGGCAGACGTGGATGCATCTTCTTCACCTGTAGCGTAATTTAGTTAAAAATCCTAATTATTAACAAAACTCCTCAAGACATCCAATACGCTTACTACCTCTTCCGGTTACAGTGGGGAGTGCGTCAACAGTTCCCGCCTCCTCCCTCTCCTCACACACAAGAGTTTATGCATCGCTAGTCCTAACAGCTGGGGCCTCTTCTTTCAAAACTGGGGCCTCTTTCCCACAACTTAATATCACTGCCCCTGTCTCAGGGGTCAACTGCTCCGTAGGTCTCGCTGTTCATATCACATACACATTTAGATGATTCAAAATATCCTAAATAAAAATTGCATAATACAATAACTTTCACTACGTTTCCTTTACGCTTACCAGGTGGAGGTTTACTCCGTTGAACTCTAACTTGCATGGTTTGACCTGTGCCACTCCCAGGCTCCACAGGGGCCTCGGTTAAGCAAAGCCTTTTACGCCGAGCCGAAGGCTCTACAATCTCTACCGCCAAGTGTTTCCCTCGCGAAGCATCACCAATGTAAGTGGGCATCACCTCGCCTATGCTGTCGGGGCCTCGCACTCGAGACACCACCAAATCCCTTGTCGTTATAGACAGAGACTCGCCAATCCCTTCCGGGGCATCCTGTCCACGGGTAGTGCCAAAAATGTGCTGGTCTCAGTCTTGCTATACCCAAACCCCATTCCTTTGGATGACCAAAAATTTGGCAAAACGCCGAAGGCAATCTATGAACAAGGCGTAATGCAGGTTGAAACGAGAATCAAGCTTCTGGCAAAGCCTGATCATCTCAGTGCGTAATCCCTTAGCAAAATAGCTTGCCAAGTCGAACTGGGTCCCTTCCTTCATAACTTCCCGCATGATACGGGTCTGTTCTATAGAAAAGAACCTCCCCTGTGAGAGTGTTTTGGGGAAGGACCAAGCCCGGAATAGGGGATAAATCGTCTTGGCAATCTCTAGTTGAATCTTCTCACAAGGGATCCCCTTAGGCTCCTTCTTGGCCCCCAGCCACTCCTCCAGCCACTCCTGACAGGAGAGGCTCCTCTTCGCCTTTCCTCTATGGGAAGGTCGTCAGAGGGGACACCGAAAAGGTCTGCAAAAAGCTGAGCATTAATATCAAAATTTACACGTACGTGATGCACGCGCGTGCAAAAACGCTCAGCCCTTTCGCTGAAGGAGTTGACCAGGGTTAACATTTCACTGGCGAGGACATCACGGGTTATGGCCAAAAATAAATGCATTACCCTCGCTTCCCGTAGCTTGGTGACCAATGCAACTGGGGCCGCCACGTGGCCGAGCCAGCATTGTACCTCCTTGATGTCGCCATAGCGGAAGAGAAGGGTATTCGCCTCGCGGTCGAAAATTGTAAGGGTACTCTCCCAGGATTCCCTAACTAAAAAATGCAAGACACATGTCAAAAAATACTATTACGCAACATTCACGATTCACAATTACATTATGCAACAATAAAATACACAGCAATTTTACTAGGTCCAAATGGCAAAGGAAATGGAGGAAGTTTCCTCTGCACGTCTACAACGGTAAGGGGCGGATCCAAAGTCCAATCGTCATGTAACCACCTGAGATTCTAGCAATTCTCTAAAGCATCTGCATAACGGGTGGGGTACTCATGAATGTCAAAGCTGATTTTCCCCATTACACCAGCGCATACATTGCTAATAGAGGTAAACGCCTTTATTGTCGTTTCAGTCCAAGTTAAGGTATCACCATCACCTACTAACTTGTTCTCATGAATAAAAAACCTGTACCATACCACATATGCTTATCTTATGCTTTAGACAATAGACATATAATGACAATACCGCCAATAAAACCACTTACCCCCCTGAATAATACACTGTGCCTGGTGGGTTCTGGAAGTAGGTCGAGACGTGAAGGGCCACGAACAAAGTGTTGTATGCGTGGTAACAGCTAAATTGAGCCATTTCCTAGATCCAACTTAAGCACCTCAACCCTATGGCGCTAAGTTCACAGTCATGGGGACAACCAGTGTCGATAGCCCCGTCTATCAAGAAAGCCAGAATTCCCTACGTAGAACCCACTAACAGGTGCTCCAAAATGGCGCCAGCAATATCTCCCGATACGTGTGACCATACAATAATGTTGTAGTTACCCAGTAAAAATTGAAAAAACTCCAACGCACCCTTTCGAAACCATATGGTCCTCCCATGCAATCGAGTCTGAGGGGGAGGAACATTAGGTACGATTGGGTTTATGCAGCATAAAACCCCGACTATATCCAAGACGATTAGGAAGGGTCTTAACATGACACTGTACAAAGAAAATAATAAACACATCAACGTCTAGATTCAGATTTGCATGCTTAAAATATAGAAAATCTACAGATTACGCTTAGCTATTCATGCCGAAATCGCCTAAACCCTTGCAACAGTACAAGGTTTGTCCCTGACAACGGTGATAGATGCAATCCTAGTGTATAAACCCTCATTTTAACGCGAGGTCTATAGTCTAAAATTTTAATTTACGCAGGCGACGCTACAAGAATAAACACTGCAAAAGTAACACAAATAAGCAAGGGATGGCCTACCGATTCAAAGGCGTAGGGTCTCTCACTTCGACCACTGCCTACGAAACACGCTGCAGGCTCCCTTACACCTCATCAAACTTGGCCAATTTTTCATTCTTCCCTCTCACTTTAGGCGCCATTGTTATAGTTCTAACACCTTCACACTTTCGCGCCTTTACGCCTTTACAAGTGATGTGCTCCAATCTTCTGCTCCTCCTCCTTTCTCTCTGTAATAGCTAAGAATTCAAATTCGCGAAGGCAAACAGCCTGTTCTAAATGAAAACTACTTACTTATATGCAAAATTTAACCGACTTAATGCCTGATTTCAGCGAGACTTGCCCAAATGCTGGTGTCAGTATGAGTTGGAACCCGAGGATCAAGGCATTAATTGCATCAGATATCACACGCATTACGGTCCAAAACGATCCTAAACTATTGTATCTTATCTCCTCGTAATCAGGTCTCATTAATTACAGGCTATTCGCGAAATTTAAAATTCAGTTAGCTTTACGCTCAGTAACGTCACGTCACGTCCTATACATTAAACTAAGTGTTATTCGTTAAACACTTATTGCATCAAACTTAGTATCTATCTAATTACTCTCGTATTTGATAATTTTGCAGGCTAATTGATAGATGGATGAAATTTTATCTACACCGCTAGTTTTAACAAGCTTACACGGTGAAATCATTAGAAAGCTTGATCCTACACTAATAGGAACTAACCTAGCCCTTAATGACGCAATCATAGCCATGTCGGAAACATCTCCAGACTGGCCAGAGCAATCGACATGCACGTTAGATCTGGAAGCTGGAGATGTAACCGAAGATCCACTCAACGAGGTCTCTGTGGTTACGCATAGGGGTGAGACTAAAACACTCAAGGTTAGTTCTCTATTAGACCAAAAGGCACATGATGACATAAAACAGGTCCTCCAGAATAATATCACAGTGTTTGCATGGTCATACGAGGATATGCCGGGACTAGACCCAAGATTAATTCAATACAACATAATCTTAGATCCCCATATCAAAGCCGTCAGACAGAAAGCACGAAAGATCAAGCCAAAAGTCGTGCTAGCGGTACGTGATGAAATCACTAAACTATACCAGGCTGGTTTTATTTGCGTGGTTGATTACTCAAATTGGGTATCTAACATTGTAGTGGTTCCTAAAACTAGAGGAATATGCATTTGCATAGACTTCCAGGACTTGAACAAAGCTACAATCAAAGATAACTTCCCATTGCTCAGTATCGATCAATTGGTGGATACAACCGCTGGACATGTGCTCTTGTCCTTCCTGGATGACTTCTCAGGATACAATCAAATACGCATCAACCTAGAGCACCAGCTAACAACGACATTCATGATGCCCTGGGGGACCTTTTGTTACATCATGATGCCTTTTGGATTAAAAAATGTTGGAGCGATGTATCAACGAGCCATGACGTACATCTTCAACGATTACCTCCTAGGGAGACTAAATGATTATGTCGACGATATAGCTGTTAAGTCTATAAAGTCAGAGGATCATTTAGAGGATCTGGAGTTAGTCCTCAAAAGATGTTCTAAATACGATCTCCAACTAAACCCAAAAAAGTGTGTGTTTGGAGTCAAAACCGGACGCATGCTGGGTTTTGTGGTATCGGAAACTGGTATACACGTAGATCCTAACAAAGTCAAGGCCATTGTTAAACTGACACCTCCTACAAGTCTTAAGCAATTACGCGGATTACAGGGGAGGTTACAGTTTATCAAGCGGTTCATCTCGAGATTAACCGACAAGTTACACCCTATGAAACATTTGCTTAAAAAGGGGATTAATTTAGAATGGACAGATGATTGTCAGCGTGCATTTGACAGCTTGAAGTAAGAGCTTCAACGCTTGCCAACAGTTTTCCCACCGCAAAGGGATCAACCATTTTATATCTACCTCGCTACTTCAGATGTAGCCTTAGCTGCATTACTCTGTCAAAGGAGAGATGATGGGTCGGAAGTACCCATCTACTACTTGAGTCATGCTCTATGTGCGTATGAAACGAGGTACAACGAAGTAGAGCGTAACTGCTTAGCATTGGTATTTACGCTCAAGAAGTGTAGACATTATCTTTTCTGTAGCCAAGTCAACATCATCTGTAAAAATAATATTCTTAGGGCCATTACGCATAACTTAAACGAAAGTAGCAAAATAGCTCGTTGGAAGACTATCACGGCAGAATTCGATCTGCATTACATTGGCCAATCTTCTACGAAAGGCCAAGCGATAGCCGACCAATTAGTAACATCTCCTATTGACAGTCAAGCAACCATAGAGCCTAAATTTCCAGATGACCACGTACATAGCTTAAGCCCTGTCCTGGCAGGCCCCGAAGCAACGTTATACTTCGACAAAGCTTCAACTGTTAGAGGTGGCAGCACCGCTATAGTTATTACGCTATCACCTGAGGATGTGCGTCTTCACACTTATCGCTTGACTTTTCCCTGTACGAACAATGTGGCAGAGTACGAGGGGCTCCTCAGGGGATTACTAATTGCTAGCGAACTCAATGTTCGACACCTGGCAATTAGGGGTGATTCGATGCTCTTCATCAATCAGATCACAGGAGTCTATGCCTGCAAGGCTACACATTTACATCCCCACTGCGATATGGCTAAAGATCTTCTGAAGCGGTTCATGACCATCGATGTCCAACACGTGTCACGAACTAATAACACACTTGCACTGGCTACACTGGCTTTGAATATGCCCTCACACCTATTTGACACCTATCGCACATTAATAACAGATTGCATAGATCCCATTATTTAGGTAGTGCAAATATCTTTTCTGCTTGAGGATAGAATGTCATAGTGGTACAATAGCATTAAGACTTACCTCTTGCATGGTGAGCCACTGCACGAATTAACACGCGTGCAGAAAGATGCAATCTGCAAGCGAGCTAGGCAGTACGTCATCATAGGAGACAGTACTCTTTGTAGATGCTCTTTTGATGGTGTGCTGCTTACTTGCGTTAACAAGAGCCAAGCACAACGTATAGTTGGCGAGGTCCATGAGGGATTATGCGGAGGACATGTAGCACCACGGGCTATGGCTTCAAAAATTCGTTGCTTAGGGTATTATTGGCCATACATGGAAAACTATTGCCTAAGAAAGGTTAAAAATTGTGACACGTGTCAGCGTCATGCAAATCTTATAAACATGTCACCTACAGAGTTACATATGACTCAGATAACATGGCTGTTTCAACGATGGTGACTAGACATCATAGGTCGCATCACACCGAAATATTCCACAGGTCATAGCTTCATAATTACCACTACTAAGTACTTCACGAAGTGGGTAGAATCTATTCCTTTACAAAAGATCACATCTCAACAAATTTTCCATTTCATCTTAGACAACATTGTAACCAGATTTGG
>MNCI01026525.1:103313-169366 GCA_015680685.1 Gnetum montanum
GGGGGGGGGGGTCTACAAAATGGGTGAAACACATCTCATCCAGGCCGTGCAGATGTAACACAATTCATCTATGTAACCCCCTTTAACATAAAATGATGGCATAACTCCATGCAAATGCAATCGCAAGAGAATGCCTGAGTGCTTATCGTGAAGAAGCTATCCCCACTCATTTGGGTCTTCCCCGAACCCCATTTGCACCTTCCCCGAACCTATTTCCTCCCGTACCATTCTATCTCCCATTTCCTTCATCTCTGCTCCTCTATGTTGACAGGGCAACACTTGAGTACCTGTTGATAAATGCTATTGGTACTTTCATCGGTCCGGTGTTTCGTATTCTTTGTCAACGTCTTTCGGGCAAGCCCTCTAACCATCAACAAAGAGGGGCCATTGAAACACCGTGGAAATTGTGAATTGGCCTCAGGTGAAGACTCACGATTTAGGAAAAAGTTCGTGATAGAATTCTAGAAGGTAGAACAAGGCAAAGCAGGGCGAAACGGCGCCCGGCACCAAGTCTCCAAGTTCCTTACAAATTTCAATTTTACTATGTTTTCTGTCTTTACGCTACATTACGCATCATAGCGTAATGACGCTTAGCGTAATTCTGCTTAACATAGTCTGACATCAGAAGGTAACTTACTTCAGCAGATTTGGTGAAGCTTAAGGCCTAAGCAGCGTAATATGCGACTTCTCGCATATCCTGCTAAGTCTTTTTTCCAAGGTCGGATTTACGCTTTGTTATGCAAGGCAGCATAATGAGCTTCAAAGGGAAAGTCCAAAGGAAGCACGACAGATTAGGCTTCTTTCTTTTTTGCAGATTGATCACTTTATGCTAGTTACGTTACGCAGCGTACGTCAGTGTAATTTATCATCGAGTTGATCATTTTTTATGCTCCACTACGCTTTACTCCGTAAATGAGCGTAAAACAGCTTGACTCACTATTTCCATGCTTTGTTACGCTCTGCCACGCGACGCAGCGTAAACAAATGTAATACAACGTAAAGCCGACTAAAGCAGTTACACATTTGCTATCCATACACGCAATACGCTGATAAGAGTATTGTGTGTAATCATGAAGCAGCTTTGGCAAAAGTGTTGATAGCATACGTTGCAATGTGACGTGACATAACCAGTTTGTCAAGTCAACGGTATCCAGAAAATTCAACACGTGTCATCAAGGCCGTGTCTTTTCTACATGTTATAAATACCCCAATTGGTGAAGAAAGGCAAAAGGACTTTTTTTTTGAAGGAGAGCAGCGGCTGACATCTTCATCTTTTGGCAGTTATCATCCTTGAGCAGAAACAAGAGAAATTTTGGAGCATTTAGCAGCAGGAGTGATCATACCTTTTGGCGAAAATACAGTTCTCCCATCGGTGATCCTTGGCAGTTTTGAGTAGAGACTATCCAAAGCGAAGAAGATAGATCAGATCGAGAGATCATCTGGTGCGGTTGGCAAGCTCTATTGACCAGACACAGTTGGTTGATAGACATCCGAGCTTGACCTTCCTTGCACTCCATCTTTGGCTTATAACGTAGACCGAGCTCCATTCTGCACTCCTTGTTAAACAGTTTTCTTATTATTTTGTGTATGTTTCGCACAAGATAATCGGAGTCTTCCCATTGTAACTTTGTATACAAAATACTTGTTTTTTCGGGTCAAAGTACAGATCTTGAAATCACGCATTTCTCTTAAATACGATTCCCTTTGTCATGTTAACATTGTCATTATTGCAATTTAGCTACATTGTTTTCCTCTCTTTTCGCGATTTTATCGAATCAAATCGTTCCACGAAACACCTATAATCTTCGTCGATTTACTGATTTAGTAAGTCCCTGTCTGATCAACAAGATCGTTCAGGGCACTGCAGATTCGTTTTCTCCACCACAGCCCTCGCACGGATCCGTGGTTAAGACTGTGTACACGGATTTTGTTTGGTATTCCAGCTGCCGACATTTTCCGTCGTTACAGGTAGGCCTTGGGTACACATCACTAGGGTAATATGTTTTCTCCAAGGATTAAAAATTTAAGATTCATCATGAAGCATCCACCTTCCATCTATCTTAATAACCAAAAACTTTGCAAACCTTCTAAGGTACATATAGAATAAGGTGAAATGTAGATGATGTTGGGAGTTAAGGTTATCAAGGAGTTTACAGACTTCTTTCCTTAAGCCGTTGACAAGGAATGTGGCCTAGTCAAACTTAGTTCCATTAGTTAAGATCTTCATAACCCAAGCTTGTTGAATTTCCATGATTTTATTTTATGATAGAAGCATGGGAAAGACCCTAGATCAGAAGAGAGGATAAGTTTGGTTTACCTCTTCGATGGTACACTTACTAAAGGAAAATTTAGGACTAGGAGGTGAATTAAGCCAAGATTCTAGCCCCCCGCTATAACTTGTTTCTTCCTTGCTCTACCTACTACCTAGAAACCATTAGTAGGCATACCAAAAAGATCACTAAACATGAATTCCTTGATGTTTATAATCATAGGGAAACCCTGGATACCAAAGGAAAATTTGGTAATATTCTCATCAAAAAATTTAATCACATTTTGCATTTTAGCCTATTGCATAAATGGACTAGGTACCATAAGGAGGTCAAACAAATCTACATCTCTTAACCTCTACTAGATAGCCCTAGGAGCCCTGTTCACCAATGATTCCTATGCATCATCTGCCTCCCCTTACTTGAGGAGAATCTTCTCTTGAGTCTAACCTAAAACGATCACAATGATGGTAGACTCATGCATGGAATCTATGATTTGAAGTGATTAACATGTTATTTGTAAGAACATTAAAAACTAAAAATTATAAAAACAGTAAAATGTTGGCCTTATTAAAATCATTTTTACTTTACCAGATTAGATGAATGTTGGTGAATGATGGGAGCTCTTTCATGTATGCCTAAATCATGGAATGCCCAAAACTCGTGTGCACAACTATTAGCAATACATTTTGGTACACTTGAGAATACCACAACTTGTAGTTATTGAACTCCGCACCAATTTGATTGAGCACTTGAATTCTTATGCTTTTGCCTTGTCTAAACTGCTACAAAGTAGTGTCCAAAACAAATAAAATCTGATCATTAGCCACTAGTTCTTCAATGTGTACCTTATATCTAAACAAAACAAATAAACAAAACCCAAAAACATCAAGATAAACAACCATAAAACAATACAATCATAAACAAACAAAAATGATGCAAAGATTACCCCTCTAGCAAGTAGACAAAGCTGGGAGGATTCTAGAACAAGGAGTTTACCCTATTCCAAATCATCAAAGTGTTATCAAGATGATACATTGTCAATTTTGGCATCTCCCAAATCTATGATAACTATTGAAGTGCCATGGAATGTGTGCTACTATCCTGCTTCATCTCCATAATAGCTTTTGGATCATCCTTCATGAACTTGAGGATACATTGAAAACACCCCAACACTAAAGTTTTAGTAATGGCCATTGCAACATCTTTGGCCAAGTGTGACCATATGATCACACTGAATTGTTGTAGCAGATAGAACAAAAACTCCTTAGCACTTGTGTGGAACCACATGAGTTTGCTCATCAAATTACATGTGGGAATGCAAGCTATTTTGGCAAGGCTGCCCGATGAAGCATAAGATGCGCACTGGTTCAACAAGTGCCAATATGGATTTGAGATAGGCCTTGTACATAGCATTAAGGCATTGAAAATCACAAAAATATGACAATGAAATTTTAAGGCAAGGATGACAAAGTTGCCATCAAATGTAACCAAAAAAAAATGCTGCTGCCAGTATTGTGTGATGAGGTCATGCACTTAATTGACTGAAAAGAAAATACTGTGGGAAAATTTACAGTGCTCATGTGAAGGTGCATGATCAGTGTAAAGTAGTCAAGGATTTGAAACGAGTCATGCAATGTTGTCATCTGCCTTTAGTTTCTATTGTGCTTGAGGATGTGTGTAACTTTGCATTATTTATGGAGGCATTTAAGGCAGAGGAACAACAGTGGTTGATGAAACATCTATCTTTGGTGGAATGTGCTCTCTTACACTTTCAACAATTACTATCAAAAGATGTTTTTGGAATTTTTGATTCGGATCTCCAAGTAAACCAAATTTTTTCAATAGCTCTTAATAGTTTTAGATTTCATAAGTTCTAAGTAGTTAGAACGATAATCAAATTTTAAGAAGCATAGCAGATTTAGTGACGATATCAAAATTTTCAAAGCTCCTAGAAAATAAAAAATCCGATGCCGACCCAAAGGGAAGACTGTGAATTCCTCGTGTTTGAGGGATCTTGATTAGGAGAAGATGAATATTCTTTATATGGTGATAGGCGCCCGGACTGCTCAGGCAATTCAAAATCAGAATGCCTGTCACTGTTTTCTGAGTAATCATCAGCATCTGGAACTTTTTTTCTGATTCATCACCAAGCATAACTCCGGTAACCTCTCCGACTTTGTCATTCACTTCAGTCCCCACCTCACTCTGAGAACCAGCTATGTTTGAAGTTATTTTCGAGCCAAGAAGGATCCTTGCATTACCGTCATTAGAAATGAACTGTGAAGATTGATTAAAACATGGACCGGGAATGATTGGACTCCCTGGGAACTTTAAATGTGATAACATGCTTGGATACCCTTGCCCTCCCGTGGACATGTTTTGGTGCTGCCCCGGGGAATTGTTAGGTTTTACTCGACATTTCCCAACATTACTAGAAACATCCTTCGATTCTTTCGGTGCATTTAATCATTCAATTTAAGCATCCTTTATTGCAACAACATCCTTCAAGTTCACAATCCACTCTCTTAAATCTTTGATATTCTTGCTGATATGACATCTCCAAGAGCAGAAAGAGATATGTTGTGCTTCTTCGAGCTTATCACCAGTGACTTCAGATCTGTCAACCCTTTTACTCCCGGCCAAGTTTATCAGATGAAGAGATCCACGGAGCACTGTTCCGGATGATAAATTATCACTTGTACTTGGGCTGTTAAGACACTGTGCGATCGACTGCTGCACTCATTAAAAACCGTTGAACTAACTGCTCTATTCCTATGTCTCATTTTCATTAGTTCCAAGACATAAAGTGTTGGTTCAACAGGCATAATAATAGCATCAGGAACACTCAATCCATATGTTTGGGAAATACTTCAGATCCCAAGCTTCTTGGGACCACCCTCACTTGTAAGAAGATCACGAACTTGTTCATTGTAAGTTTCAATGATCTGTACAGCAACTTCATATTCGAAAACATTTTTCTCCTTAGTGAAATTTGAAAGAGATCATTCAGTGCTCGATATTTAACTCCCCCGTTTTCCTCAGAAGTTGAATTTGGACCAGTCATGGTAAAGGTTTTTCCTAACCGTGTTTGGCCATATGCTAAAAATGCAGACATTACAGCGAACCAAAGTTCTTTTATTTTATTTTATTTTATCGGAGTCCAGCAGAGGTAGCCTCTACACCACCCATCTGATCATGCCTCGCCAACTTGGAATTTGGAGTCATTATTTGCTTGTGCGTTTTTATCTCCGAGAATTTAAAATATTGTCAGCATAGAATAAATGAACAAATCCAAAACAAATGAAGTTGTTTCAAGGTTTGTATATAACCCTATTTATGTTAATACCGTATCGTTCTTCATCTGTTTCCCATGACTAAAATCATACATGTTGGTTGAAAACCGCAAATGTTGGTGGATTTCCTTCATCTATAGTATACTATTTATAAATTTATTGTGTGTATATATTTGAACTACAAAATCCTAAGCATGTCGATCATGATTAACCATACGGATACATTGTTACCACACACAATGTTGTTAAGCTAGTATGTTATTCTGGGGCCTTTCAATATAAAGAGATGATTATGATTACACCATAGTGTTAGAACCACTACAAGGGCATTTTAGGACACATAAACAGTAAGTTGGTGAGGTTTTGTTGGAAAAAAATACTTGTTATGGGTTGAATGAGAAATCCCCGTATTAGTCAGTGTTTGTTCCGACTTCTGTAGAATCCCAACACGTTCTGCTGGTTTTTCACATGGTCAGCAACTTTTGAAACCCGCTGCTGCAACACAGGGAATTCCAGTGCCCAGACAACATAATTTACCAGTGTCCTCAACATCCAATTCAATACTTCCTCACCCTCCAATTCATCGAGAGGGAATGCCAATGCCGCCACCACCCAACAAGATGGAGCAACCCGCTGTAACACTGGATGATTTGTTTAAGAAAATGAAAGCAAGATCTGCTGTGTTCTTTGCTTCATTCCGTTTTCACTTTCGCCCTGATCCTCTTCCAACATGATCTCGGGGCTCTCTTTTAGCCAATCTTCTACCGCCAACCCCATTCACAGAATGCACTGCAGGTCTGACTGCCCTAACCCTACTCTATGGGGTTGTTGGAACAGGAACAGTAGGGTTTGTCCATTTCCAGTTTCAGTAGTTTACCATCAAGCTGAATATTATTATATCATCGCACCGCTGCTTCAGCATCAGCTTTCTTAGCAAAAACAGCTTCTTCCCCTATACCCTTTGACCTTCGACTCCTATCACAGTGAATGGCATGACGTTTTACATTGCCTACTTAAAAAACAAGAGAGAGAGAGAGAAAATGTCAAAGGGATTGTGGTTACATGCCAGAGCGCATGAGCATCCAAGTATCCCCGAAGTGGAGGGGAGTCAAAGATCTCCTATGGTATTAATACCAATACATAGAGGGACCTCTTCTCTTATGACAACATGGGAACCATGAGAATCCCCACTTAGAATGGCAACCTAGATGGCAGCCTCATGGTATTAATACCAATACATAGAGGGACCTCTTCTCTTATGACAACATGGGAACCATGAGAATCCCCACTTAGAATGGCAACCTAGATGGCAGCCCCAGATGCAGCATCATCAAGATTAATCTGTTTTTGAATTTTTTTTGGAAGTTTGGAACAATTCCCAAACAAAAAGCAATATGGGAAGTTTGGCAATCCAGCACAGGGGCGTAGCCATTGCCAATCTGGCTAGGTTCACCCATGCTAGGCATAGGGCCTTGACCAGGTAATATCTACTGTGAAAATTGAGTATTCCCAAATGAAATGTTTTTTTTCAAAAAAAGTTAAAAAAAAATTAAAAAAAAAGGTATTTCGACATAAACCATAAAACTTGAAACTTATTTTTTAGCTCATTTGCTTATTTCAGTTTTCCCATGTTGCGGTAACATGGCAAAGGCACTTGGCGGTTTAGGGGTAGGGTTTCTCCGGCAGGCTGCTATTTACAACGGACCCAGCCTTTAGCAGTCTTCTCTCTTTTGCGAGTAGGCAGGCAGCAGGAGTGTGAAACGCAAACAAACACGTTTTCTTTTCTTTTTTTTCTTCTCTGCCCACGACCAACACCAAACAGCGACGGTGCCAACGCGAACACCCTCAAGTCTTTCTTTCTGCCTATAAACAGAAACATGGCAGAGACACAGGTTGTATGCACAGGAAACACAAATAACATTAACATCGTTTCGTTCTTTATTTATTTGCTTTTAAACAACAAAACAGATTTTTTTTTCTCTCTGCCATCTCCAAGAAGCAACCGTGGTGGCAAATAACTTTTACAATTTTCAATATTATTATTTGCATTTTATTATGAATTATTTATTGTACTCTTTTAAATTGCACGAATTATTTAACTTTTCTTATTAAAATTTAAAGCTTTTAATATTTTGTTTAAAATATTGTTATTATTGTTTTGTCACATAGCTTTTCCAGCTGAGACTATTCCGAGGTTTCCGTTCCTATATGGGAGGTGCCCTAGGTTATAACGAGTTTTCACTGGAACAGCAGTCAGCCTAAGAGGTTACAATAATCATGTTCTTAATAAAGTCACGATGTCCAGGAGCATCAGTAACGGTGCAATAGTACTACTTGGTTTCGAATTCCAAAGAGCACTGTGGATGGTAATACCACATTCACGCTCAGCCTTGAGCTTGTCAAGCACCCAGGCATACTTGAATGACCTCCTAAGAATTTGTTTCTTTCCTACAAACAATTTAAGCGGCTTTTATAACCCCCTTGCTCATTTGTTTCCATTTTCTTTGTACCCTTGTTCATTATCAGCTATATTATAAGTACGTTGCCATTTTGTAGAAGACAAATTATTTTATGGTGTAAAGAAGCTATCAACTTTGTTACTAGACACTCAACTTTTTTCTTGTAGATAAAATCTATCGTTTTCAACATATCAAGATGATTCAGCAAGTCATTTTATTAAGAAAAATTTTATTAGCCATTGCAATTGAATGAGGGATATCTGTGATTTTCTTCATTATATTTTGTCTAAGATAGGCTCAGGCAATAAGAGTGCTCAATATTTTCTTATTTTTAATTTTAAGGCTATGCATGAAGTTCATAGTATACTGTTTAAGATGAAGAGTCTCTCTTTTTGAATTCAAGTTCTTTTGAAATATTAAAATAAAATTTTAATACTATTACAACCTTGTTGGCCTTATTTGACCTAATTTTATTTGGTTTTAACTGCAATTTTCTCTTATTTTACTTTGTTTTTACCTTGTTTTACTTTGTTCCTACCTCATTTTACCTTCGTTGGACTTAATTTACCTTGTAGTGACCTTGTATGACCTTACTTTATGTTCTTCTACCTTGTTTAGCCTTGCTTTACTATGTTTTGGATCTTATTTTGCCTTAGATTATTCTGTTATTGAAGTATTTTTTTCATTATTTTAACATTATTTAACAACCATGTCATGTAGATGCCACTTAATATGCTTTTAGTTGACATGTAGGATCTAAATATGAGTACATGGGAACAATTCAACCTACCTCTAAACTTGGTTGGGCCCTATGGTGATGTTGAATGATCAATTGACCTCGAATGCTTAGACCTGGAGCCTGGAAGCCTCTTCAACCACATAGCCTCAATAGAGAAATCATTAGAGTGGCCTGAATATCTTGTTGAAATTCTCAACTTAGAGGCTACAGACATCATGAAGGATTCTCTAGTTAAAATTCCTATTACAACATATATGGTGAGGAGAAAACTTTGAAACTAAGTTCCTCACTTAAATCCTAGCAAGCTCAGAACATTACCAATGTCCTCCAGGATGACATTAAAACCTTTGCATGGTCATACTAATACATGTATGGATTAGACCTGGTTTAATTCAATGTAACATTATACTTGACCCTAACATCAAACCCATTAAACAAAGGGTTAACAAAGTTAGACCAGATTTAGCCTTAGTAGTTCGTGATGAAATCAAGAAAATTTGCCAAGCTAGTTTCTGTTGGCACATTTTGGCCATTTAATGTAGCAAGCTTGAAAGAGGATTTTGTTTATCATCTGGTCTGTGTTGATTTGAGAAAGAAATGATTTTCTGAAAGAGCGAGCGGGTTTTGGCACATTAATGGGCCTTAATGGGTTTTCTAGAAGTTATTCACTATTAAATAAAATGATTGACAGAGTATAACAAGAGAGAAAGCATTGAAAAGCAAGTGAGTAATGCTTTTCATGTTCAAGACACTTATATAATGCATCCTGCAACCATAGAAAATTTTTAATATTAACACAGCATGCAGTCAGATTACATTATCCTAGCTTAAACTTTAAAGCATGGTGCATCACTGTGTGCGCTATTAGAGGATAAAGCTGCATATATCAATGAAGCCAATGTTATTGCCATAATGGAAGAATACTCGGAAAAACTCTGCTTATTGAAAAGCAACTTTCAAAGGTCACAGGTGTCTGGTAGATTTGCATAGATCGCATTTACTTTAGTCATGACACTGGCAGTCTGACTATGTTACCATACCAATCTCATCAGCAAAGGCTATCGCTCACTGATATATAGCGGTGATCATGACATGTGTGTGCCTTTCTCTGGTTCGGAGGGTTGGACGAGATCGTTGGGATACGCCGAATGAATGGCACCTATGGTTGGCGGACAAAAAAATTGCAAGGTTTGTAACAATGTGATAGCTTTGGACAGCAACATGATAGTTTTCACTGCTATCCATTGACAGCTTACGTTGCTATCCTTGGCAAGCAATGTGTGGAAATGATTGTCATCGATTGCAACATATGATGACAACTCATTGCAATCCATCCGTTGAAATCTATTCATTGTTATCTTGTAATGGTCTCATATTTTTCTAATAAATGGTAACTGATTCCGAGGCCTTTTGGGTTCTTGATGGGAGAACAAGGCACGGGGAATCAATGGCAGTGTAGCAGTTCAGGTCCCTTTCACAGTCGCTTACAGTCTGCATACACCATCACTGCAGAGCGCCCGTGTGAAAGAAGATCCGGAACATTCAGGCATCAATGGCATCAATGGCTGGAGGTCAGTTCGATCTGTTTTTCAAAATTGATTTGTGCATTTTTGTTTCATGCACATTTGTAGATTAAGAGATCTATTTTTACATGCTTCCGCTTGTGCAATCCGGTTTTTGATGCACGTAAGATTTCTTTCATTTGGTATCAGAGATAGGTTGGATCTCTGCCTTGATGCTTAGTTTTGGTTTTCTGGGTTTTGCTGCATTGTTTCTGTCTGCAAATTTCTGCGATTTTTGTCTATGCATTTCGGGGTTTCTACAATTTTTGTCTGCATATTTTTATGATGTTAGTAGATCTAGTGAGATCTGGAACCTCGATTTATGGTGCCCCTTTAGCCTAATTAGAATGAGTGCTTCAGCGTTTGGATCCTTGATTTTTCATGCTGGCCTTATGTTTTCTTCTGGCCATGGATCTGCTACCCTGAGAGAATGGTGCTATCTCGGGCAGTCTATCCGATTGAGGCAATGGGTGCTGTAGGAAGAGTAAAGGATTGAATATTGCTGTTGCTATTTCTGTAAGCGACTGTCAAAATTTAACAGAACCTTTGTATTTCTGCTGCGATTTTGCTTGCCATAATTTTGAACATACCGATAAGTGATGCCTTGGTATTTTGAAATATCCTTTGACATGAAAAAGGAATTTTACTGCAATTTTGGACATTTGAATTTAAACTGATGGCCTTTGAAATATTTAATTTGCTCACATGGGTGAGTAATTTTGGCATTTGGAATGGCAGTTTTTAATACTACCATTTTTCGAAATAAGGATGCATTGATTTAAATGATTCATGTGGAAGAAAATATATATATAGATATATATTCCATTGTTGTTTTGAAAAATGGCAATTATGGACTCATGTTTTGGTGTTTTTCAAGCAAGAAATGATTGTAGGTTTTTTCATGCTTGCTTAGAATTTAATTGCATTTTGTCAATATTGATTTTGATGCATAATGTAATCGTATGTATAACAAGAAAGAAAATTTTTGCATCATTTACTAGTGATCCTTATAATTTGTATAGTCATAGAGTGGCCACAGCATCTTTGATTATACAAAATTATAAATTAAGAGTTTTGGATCACATAAGTAATTGTGATTAATCACATGTAATATAATAGACTTTATCCCACAGGAATTTCTATTATATTTAATGTGGTCAATCAGGATGAAATGTTGAATTATTTTTCTTAATTTGCCCACAGGGATTAAGAAAAGGCATATAATTCAATAGTTTCCTCATAAGGATATATGGATCTATTTGAATTAAAATTTAGCCCATAGGCAATTTTATGTCATTTGATTCATATCTTGCATGTTTTACATTGGTAAATGTGCCCTAAGGTATTTCATCACATATATAGTATTGTGATTAATTATCTGTCATATGATAGATTTTGTCCCACATGAATTTTCGTTATATTTACAGTGATTAATCAGGGTGAAGTATTGAATTATTTTTCTTAATTTTCTCACAAGGATTAAGAAAAGGAATATAGTTTAATAGCTTCATCATAAGGATATATGAGTCTATTTGAATTAAAATTTAGCCCACAGGAAATTTTATGTCATGTGATTCATATTTTTGCATGTTTACATTGGTACACATGTCCTACAGTTTATAGCCTAAAATTTAGTGACATAAGCATGTTTATTTTGCAGCTATGCAACCTGTAAATTACTCTAACTTTAAATGTGACATTCCTGAATTGATGGGTGATAATTACAAGGTGTGGAAGGAGAGAATTCTCCTTCATTTAGGATGGATGAACATTGATTATGCCATCCGTAAGGATGAACCACTTGCGGTTAATGCAACCAGCCATCCAGATGATATTGGTCTTTATGATAAATGGGAGCGATCTAATCGTCTCTGCGTAATGTTCATAAAAACCAAGATCTCGGCTGGTATACGTGGATCATTGGAACAGTATAACAATGTGCGCGCTTTGTTAAAAGCTATTGATGAACAATTTGAAACATCAGACAAAGCGTTGGCCAGCACCTTGATAATGAAGTTCTCATCCATGAAGCTCACTAGAATTGGTGGTGTGCGTGAGCACATCATGCACATGAGGGACATAGCGGCTCAACTAAAAACACTTGAGGTTGAGATGTCTGAATCTTTCCTTGTGCACTACATCCTAAACACGCTCCCACCGCAGTATGGACCCTTTAAGATTTCTTACAACACACATAAGGACAAATGGTCAATTAATGAATTGATGACCATGTGTGTGCAAGAAGAGGGTAGACTTGCCATGGAAGCGAAGGAAAGTGTGCATCTGGCCATGCAAGGAAAGAATACAAAACAAGTCAACACTAAAGGGAAGGGAAAAATCCCTCCACAAGCTGATATCAAGAAGGAATCTAGATGCTTTTTCTGTAAAAAGAAAGGGCACATAAAGAAAGATTGCCTTAAACATCAGAGATGGCTTGAAAAGAAAGGTACTCAATCCTCATTTGTTTGTTTTGAATCTAATATGGCTGATGTTAGTCATAACACATGGTGGATTGACTCCGGTTCTACAATCCATGTTACTAATTCCTTGCAGGGATTAGCAAACCTAAGGAAGCCAGTAGGAAGTGAGTCATGCATCTATTCGGGCAACAAGATGCGCTCACATGTGGAAGCGATTGGCACATGCAAATTAGTTTTAAGTAGTGGTTTTGTTTTGGATTTGGAAAGGACATTTTACATTCCTTGTTTTTCAAGGAATTTAATTTCTGTATCAAGGCTTGTATCATTGGGATTTTCCTTTAACTTTTCAGATACTATGTTCAGTGTATCTTATAGATCTGAAATAGTTGGAAATGGTACATTAACAGATGGTCTTTTTCAACTTAATTTACAAAACGACACTTCTTACACTTCTATGCATGTTCATGCTGGCATTAAGCGATGTGTTATGAATGAGGAATCCTCTATGTTATGGCATCGTAGATTAGGCCATATCTCCATTGAGAGAATCAAGCGCTTGGTAACTGATGGAGTACTTAGTACTCTTGATTTTACTGACTTTGACACTTGTGTAAACTGCATAAAGGGAAAGCAGACCAATGTGTCAAAGAAAGGTGCCAAGAGGAGTTCTGCCATATTAGAAATCATACATACGGATATTTGTAGTCCAGATATGGATGCATATGATCAACGGTATTTCATTACCTTTATTGATGACTACTCACGATACATGTATCTCTACTTGCTTCATCACAAAAATGAAGCTTTAGATGCCTTTAAGGTATTTAAGGCTGAAGTAGAGAAACAATGCGGTAAGCAAATAAAGATAGTGAGGTCTGATAGAGGTGGTGAATACTATGGTAGATACACTGATGATGGACAAGCACCTGGTCCCTTTGCTAAGTTTCTTCAAGAGCATGGGATTGTTGCCCAATACACTATGCCTGGTTCTCCGGACCAAAATGGTGTGGCAGAAAGAAGAAACCGAACATTATTGGACATGGTGCGGAGTATGCTTAGCAGCTCCAAGCTTCCTAAGTCTTTGTGGAATGAAGCCCTTAAGACGGCAGTGTATATATTAAACCGAGTTCCAACCAAGGCTGTCTCTAAGACACCATTTGAATTGTGGAAAGGTTGGAAACTGAGTTTGCGACATATACGCATTTGGGGATGCCCGTCTGAGGTAAGAGTCTATAATCCACAAGAGAAGAAGCTAGACCCTAGGACCATAAGTGGGTATTTCGTTGGATATGCCGAACGGTCTAAGGGATACAGATTTTATTGTCCATCACATACTACTAGGTTTGTGGAATCAAGGAATGCTAAATTTCTTGAGAATGACTTGATTAGTGGGAGTCATCATTCCTGGAACGAAATTCCAGCGACTGATCATGCGGATGCTCAACCCTCTACTTCAAGTACTCGATTGATTGTTGTACACAACACGCCTACAGTACAAATACGTGGTGTACATCCACCAGTCATTGAAGTTCCACAAACTACTGGTCAAGACATAGTAGATCCAGCTGAACAACAGATACCAGTTCCTGTTGAACAGCCCGTTGATCATCTTGCCCCTCAGGAGCCTGATGAACCAACATTAAGATGATCTACTAGAATAAAGCAATCGACGATTCCTAGTGACTATATAGTGTATCTACAGGAATCTGACTACAACATAGGAGCCGAAAATGATCCTGACACGTTTTCACAAGCCATGAGTTGTAAGGAATCCGACTTATGGTATGATGCCATGAAAGATGAGATGAACTCTATGTCCACTAATGGAGTCTGGGATCTTGTCAAGTTGCCCAATGGTGTTAAAGCCATAGGATCCAAATGGGTCTTCAAGACTAAAAGAGACTCCTTGGGCAACATTGAAAGATATAAGGCTAGACTTGTTGCCAAAGGGTTCACTCAGCAGGAGGGAATAGATTACATGGAGACCTTTTCTCCTGTATCTAAGAAGGACTCCCTTCGTGTGATCATGGCATTGGTAGCTCACTTTGATTTTGAACTACATCAAATGGATGTGAAAACAACATTCCTTAATGGTGATCTAGAGGAAGAGGTTTATATGAAACAACCTGAAGGATTCTCCTCTAATGATGGTGAGCAATTGGTATGCAAGCTTAAGAAGTCTATATATGGCTTGAAACAGGCCTCCCGTCAGTGGTATTTGAAATTCCATGATGTCATCACTTCATTTGGCTTTGAAGAAAACATCATGGATCAATGCATATACCAGAAGGTCAGTGGGAGTAAAATCTGTTTTCTTGTCCTCTATGTGGATGATATCCTTCTTGCAACCAATGATCATGGATTTTTATATGCGGTGAAACAATTTCTCTCTAAGAATTTTGACATGAAGGATATGGGTGAGGCATCTTATGTCCTTGGCATTAAGATCCATAGGGATAGATCTAGATATATTCTGGGTCTATCGCAGGAAACCTATATTAATAAAGTTCTAGAGAGGTTTCGGATGAAAGATTGTTCACCAAGTATTGCACCCATTGTAAAGGGTGACAGGTTCAATTTGAACCAGTGCCCTATGAATGATTTAGAGAAAAGTCACATGAGCAACATTCCATATGCTTCAGCTGTTGGAAGCCTTATGTATGCTCAGGTCTGCACACGACCTGACATTGCATTTGCTGTGGGGATGTTGGGCCGATATCAGAGTAATCCAGGTATCGACCACTGGAAGGCTGCAAAGAAAGTCATGAGGTACCTTCAAGGTACAAAGGATTACATGCTTATGTATCGACGAACTGACCATTTGGAGGTGATTGGCTACTCCGATTCAGACTTTGCTGGCTGCGTTGATTCCAGGAAATCAACATCAGGTTATGTTTTTATGCTAGCTGGAGGAGCCATCTCCTGGAGGAGTGGAAAGCAAACCTTGGTTGCTACTTCCACAATGGAGGCAGAGTTCGTTTCTTGTTTTGAGGCTACTTCACATGGTGTATGGTTAAAGAGTTTCATATCAGGGCTTAGAATTCTGGATTCAATATCTAGGCCATTACAGATATTTTGTGACAATTCAGCTGCTGTCTTTATGGCTAAGAATAATAAGAGTGGCAGTCGAAATAAACACGTCGACATAAAGTACTTAGCCATAAGGGATCGCATTAAAGAAAATAAAGTGGTCATAGATCATATCAGCACTGAATTAATGCTAGCTGATCCTTTGACCAAAGGAATGCCACCACGGTCATTCAAGGATCATGTCACTCGGATGGGACTTGGTTCCATGATGTAATATGTTGTACAACATTACAGTGTTAATGAAACTCTATTCAGTTGTGCGTTTTCTCATACAGTTGCGCATAAAGTCATTAGAGAACACACACATAAGGTCGGACCGCGAATAAACATTGGGTTTATTCATACAGTTAAAGTTACCATATAAAGGAATTAACTTTGAGAAATAATACATTGTAATACATGGAAGATACTACTCGCATTAAGAGGAACTATCGCCATGATTCATGTATTTGTTTCTTGAAAGTTGGATATTAGAATAAATATGGAGACCAAGTGGGAGATTGTAACAATGTGATAGCTTTGGACAGCAACATGACAGTTTTCGTTGCTATCCATTGACAGCTTACGTTGCTATCCTTGGCAAGCAACGTGTGGAAACGATTGTCATCGATTGCAACATATGGTGACAACTTGTTGCAATCCATCCGTTGAAATCTATTCATTGTTATCTTGTAATGGTCTCATATTTTTCTAATAAATGGTAACTGATTCCGAGGCCTTTTGGGTTCTTGATGGGAGAACAAGGCATGGAGAATCAATGGCAGTGTAGCAGTTCAGGTCCCTTTCACAATCGCTTACAGTCTGCATACACCATCACTGTAGAGCACCCGTGTGAAAGAAGATCCGGAACATTCAGGCATCAATGGCATCAATGGCTGAAGGTCAGTTCGATCTATTTTTCAAAATTGATTTGTGCATTTTTGTTTCATGCACATTTGTAGATTAAGAGCTCTGTTTTTACATGCTTCCGCTTGTGCAATCCTGTTTTTGATGCACGTACGATTTCTCACAAGGTTTACTCAAAGGGTATTCGCACTTGACTTTTGCAACAATAAAAGCTGCTGGATGGCCACCGGATCCCTGTTTAGGCTGTGGCTGCTGAACGCCACAGAGATGCTACCAAAGTCCTCCAGGATGACATGGTCATACGAATACATGTCTGGATTAGACCATGGTTATTTACAGTGCCGGCTTGAGTGGGATGGCTTTCCTCCATGTAGAAATGTATAAATGTATAAGGTCAGTATGGTAGCTTCTCTTAGGTTACTATGGCCTGCAGCAGTTTTTGTGGCGTTTTACTCGTTTATGGCTTCAACCACAGTGACTGCGTCAAAGTCGCCATTACCATCACCGGCTCCAACTCCAGCGACTTTAGCCATCACAGGATATGAGTTTAACGAAATGCATCGTATGGCTAGATATTAGCTAAAAGAAAATTGAGTCTGGATATCGATGACCCGGGACGTGAACGTGGCTATCAACTGTTTCATAATTATTAAAACCGACGCACCATTCAATGGTTACGAAATGAGCGGCATCGGGTACGAAAATGGCACCTGAAGCCTTTCTAACTAACTTAATGGCAAGACTGTCGTCCTCGTCTCTGAAGACTCTTCTTGGCTCCAAAACCAGCAATTTGGAAATGGATTTTCAAATTGGACATTCAAACGCTACCAGGAATGGATTTGTGACGGAATAAACTTTAATGGCTTTATCAGACATACTCTAAAGGTATTACCAGCAGAAGCCAAGTATGCTTGAGATTTCAGGATTCAAGGCAAAATTCATATTTGCAGATGAATTTCAGGATTCAGACATGGACCAATTTGACTTATTAAGAATAATATCCGAAGGCCATAATTGCATTACAGTTGCAGGTGATGATGACCAACAAAAATATTCCCGGCAAGGAGCAAGTGATTTTCACAGTATCCAAATGTTTGGAAAATTTTTCCCACGACAGTCACACTGAAATTGAAGCAGAATTTCCGAAGCATTGGCATTATTGTAGCAGCTACTCGCAGCTTGATTTCCAACATCATCTCTACTTTTCTGGCTTCCAAGAGATATCATTGTGGATGAAGTCAATGACAAATTTTCTGTAGAGAGCTTGCATGGTTGTGCTGCCTTTTCCCAGATCTCCGCATGTTTTGCTTCTCAGAGGATATCATCTACAGAGATATTCACGCACTTCAAAACGTATTAGATCTGATCGCCTTCATTATAGAATCTCACATACCCTAGATCGTGATATACTAGTCTTTTATCTCCATATGTATTCCCACGTTGATCTTTCTGCAGATTGGCTCGTTACAAAGTACTTTTCAAGATGGATCGAGGTCATAGTTATAACTTATAAAGAAGGTGCAGAACCTGAACTTTCATCTTCCAAAGTTAGTCAAAGATTTTCAACGATCACAGTCTTCCAACCATAAAAAAAACTTTTAACTATGCCTTGCATGTATTTTCTGGGTTGCAAAAGTCTTCGAGTGCTTAAGCTACGAGATTTCTTGCACGGTATTGCTTGAAAAATTCCCTGAGATGCCATTCCTAGAGGAGTGCTACTTCTACGTTGTTCCTGTCTCTCAGGAAAGCATGTGCATCTGGTGGACTCATGCAGGCCTCATAGAGAGCTTATACTCGATAATAAGTTCTTCACACGAGACATTACAAATCTTAAAAATTCATTCTAAAAGGATTGAAATAATGGAGAAGTACAGTACCTATGGAGATTTATTCATCAGCATTGACTGCCCGAAACTGATTATTTTGAAATTGAAATTGAGTTTGTCAGCTCGTTCAGATTTCAATTATGTAGCTGTGCAGGTTAATGCTCCCAATTGCCTTTGTCTGGAAACAAATTTTAGTATTGCTTTACTGAGTTAAGAGCTGAGAGGCTTAAAAATAGTGTCCATTTTGTATGGGGGGCTCCCTCTTCAAGTTGAAGATGCTATCAGGGTTATGGAAACCTTTCCCAGAATTGAACAGGTCAAGGTTGCTGCAGTTTTGATTAATTATGTTACTACCATCCCTGGTGTGACGTCATTGCCCAGCTTAGTCATAGGGATGTAGTTTAGCATGGTGTGTTATCCATGCACCATGCATGTAGCAAGGGAATGCATCACTGCCATAGCAAATTCAATGCCTGATTTGAAGAAATTTGAAGTATTTTTTCAAAAAATCAGAGAATGCACCCATTGGTCCGAGGCTGGAGGCTCCTGTATGAGATGTCATACCATCCACATTATCAGAGATTGAAGTTGCAGTTGCCAAAGATTTATGGCAAACTAAGCACATGGTGATGTTGCAACATCTTCATGGCATACTTAAAGGTGGTGCTCACCAATGATGTGGAAGATTATCAGAAAATTGCATTGCCTCTTCAAACTTCAAAGTGGTACATACAATAAGCATTTAGGAAGCTCTAAGAAGTTTTACAAGGCGTGTTACAAGATTTGCTTCCAACTAAATTTAACATTAATTCTAAGCCTATCATATTTTATATATATATATAGCTATTTTGTAAGAAAAAGAGAATTTATGGGATGATTATTTAATGTCCTATGTATGGAAAAAGTGTCAATTATGACTTTTAATATCTATGGTAATTATAACTAACTTCCATAGTGGTTGTAACTCACGCTAATTTCCCATGATGTTGTAACTACCAACCAAAACTCTTGGCACTACAGTATTTAATTTCTATGGTATTTGTAACTAAATTCTCGTAGTGGTTGTAACTAATTTTAATTTTTTGTAATGTTGTAACTACCAAGAAGCCACTATAAAAAGAGCTTCAAGGGTAGAAAGGGGGCAGGGGAAAGAAACTTGGAAGAAGTATTGAAGATTACTTGTAAGCCAGGACACTCATGAAGGTCCTTGTGGGGACCATTATGCAAGGAGGTAGAACAGTTGCAAAAATCATCATGGGAAATTACTAGCCAATAGTATTTACAAATGTCCATTAGTTCTCCACTTCATGTGAATGTTGCCAATGAGATGGAGGGATGACTGTGTGGATAAAAGGGTCCCAATAATGGATCCAACCATTAAAGCATTTTAATCTTTGGAGTATTAACTTCATGGGGGCCATCAACCCCATGTCTAATGGAAAGATGTACATCATTGTAGCTATGGACTACTACATCAAATGGGTTGAAGATACTACCATTACTAACTATTCATCTTCTATGGTGGCATGGTTTGTACAACAAAGTATGATAAATAAGCTTGGCATGCCAAGGATTCTTATTTCTAACAATCAAACTCATTTCACAAGTGGTACCTTTTGAAAATTAATGCAACTCTTAGGAGTAGAGTATAAATTAATAACTCCATATCACCCCCAAGCTAAGGGTCAAGCTAAAATCATCAATAGAAAAATAACTAGAATACTAACATGCACAATAGTAAATATAAAAAAGACCATAACAAAAAACTCAATGATGATATATGGGCCTATTGATCTACTTGGAAACTTTTGATTGGCTATTCCCCTTATGAAGTAGTGTTCAAAAAACTACCAAGCCTTTCAATTCAAATAAAGCTCCATCTACTGTCAATGGCTTATGAACTTAAACTTGATTTAAGTCTAGCACAAAAGGAATGTTTAATGACATTAAATGTGCTAGATAAAAACTGATAGGTAGCCCTATCCATGAATGAGGTGTACACGACACATGTCAAACAATGCCATGACTCATACATAAGGAAAGTTAGGTTCTTTAATAGAATCCCATGCACATACCACAATGAACAAAATTTCAAATGCTATCAAAAAGACCTTATATTATTCATACAACTTTTCCTTCTAGTGCCATGATGATTTACCACTCTTCCAATCCAAACAAATGATTTCTAGTCAACATTTATCAAGTGAAACCTTTCCTAGAACCAAGGAAAATCAGTAATGAGGATACCTCACTTGATGGTCAAGCATACTATATCTTTCGAATCTCCTCCTTCCAACTTAGTTGTTGGGGAGATGGCCACCCATGTTAAGATTCTATATAGGCTATCCAATTTTTCAACTTTTTTTTTTACACTATTCTTTATACATTTTCAATTTTCTTAGATATTTTGCAACTTATATTATATATTTTACCTTTTTTATACTCTCTTATGTGTTGTTTTCCTATTTGTTCATCAAGAATCTTGAGTTTCTTTCATAACTGCTACTACTATTGGATGTTTATTTAATACTGCATTTAATGTTTAGATTGATTATTCAATGACTATATTTTATCTCGGTGTTATGTCCTTGATTAATGGGTTATTTGATTTTTGATGATGTTAGGTAGTGAGTCCATGACATCCGCCCATTCGACTCAACTCTATGAGACTCTTCATTTTGAATGCATGTGGTCCTTCCGTAATTACAACTTAAAAGGAATTATTGATCTTGGTACTTAATAAACATAGAGTAGATCAAATGGGATTGACAAGGATTTGGTTTTAAAGGTATTTTTCATCTTCTATACCCAACTTCCTTCTTGAGTTTTGTAGGTATTTTCATTAGTCTCTCATTGTTCCTACTGTTGACCATAATAGAAAGCATGTCTTTACATATTGTGGTTCCTATGAAAAAAAAATCACAAAAACATGGAAATTCAAATCACATCTCTTATACATAATAATGGACTAAACGCACTCATTATGGGGCTACAAAGACATGTTACCCATACCTGAAGGCACCAATCTAACTAATGTCCTTCCTATCTTCTTGCTTCTCTTTTCTTCTCCATTTGGAGTAGTGGTTGTCCTTTTGGATGGTCATGAACTCTTGTTGGTTGAATGATCAAAACATGATAATGCAAATTTACTAAATGTGGATGGACTTAGGTCCAACTGAGGATGGAATAGTATCAAATCATGTTAACCACATGTTCCACAAGGACTTCATGTAATTGCGATGTGAGACTCTCCATTAGTCTCCTCTCATCATCGACCACCTTACTACCTCCTATCATGATCAATTAATATATCTATTTTGGTATGTCATAATTCTTCAATGATCTCTCACATGGATTTGATTTTTAACTTTCTAAGATCATTCATCATTCTTGGTGCCTAGAGACTCCTTGGAATGATGGCATGTAAGGGCATTAATGACATGAGGTTTCTATGGGGAGGATCCACTTGCATACACCTTAGTCTTTTCAAATTAAGCTTCCTATTCTTCAGTCATTTTTGTGATTAGTCTTATTACTTCATCATTTAAACATTTATTTTTTTCCCATGGCATCCATTAATTATCTAACTCTAATCCAACTTTCCTCTCAACAAATTTAATCCAACTTCCAAGGTTGAAAATCCTACTATGCTTTTTAGGCTTCCTTTGGGCTCTTGTTTTGCTTCCACACTCTTTTGAAATTCCTTGTTTTTTACTATGTGAAAAAATTGGTTTAAATAGCTATGTCGATGCATTCTTGTTGATGTACCTTGATGTGTCGACACATCCCCATCAATTCATCCCCATCGATGTAGTAGAAAAAATTATATATAGACATGACACTAATTTTTCACCATTTGCTTCCAAACAATAGAGGATTTTTTGAATTTTTCAAAGCCCAGAGCCCTTTCAAGTACCATAACTATCACATCACTCACTTAATTCACTTTGTTCTTCAATCCTTTAGCTACCAAAGGTACACTTTACATTGTGGGGGCCATAAACCTTTAGCTTTTTGGGAAAAACATTTTGAAATTTTTCTAATTCCCCAAGATTTCCACATTAAAATAATGTTAAAATAATATTCTTATCAAGATCACAAACAAACCTAGGTATAACCTAATCTAATAAGAAATGTATCAAAAGAATAAAGGATTATAAACTAAAATGTTAATCCATAATTACACGTGTGACCATAGATGACATTAAAGAATAAATCACTAGTAGGGGGACCTTCCCAACCTAGGGAAAGGCTACTAAGAGAAGGAAGGGACTAGAAACAACCATAGTAGCCCCAAGACTAAGAGGTCAAGGTGACACATGCAACCAACCCTATTTGAGAGGAGCCTAAGGTGGACCCTATTTGACAAATTTCTATTGCCAAGATTGGCCAATCTAGGCAAGATGAAGCTCATAGGCTAAGGCCTAACCTTGATGTTACACTAATAGAGGCCTACTTGGAAAGAATTAGAACCAAGGAGGTTCGAAGTTCCATTGTTTAAGAACTAAACATTAGATCCTTCTTTGAATTAGCACTAGAGAATGTTTACACTTAATTACAAGGGTCTCCCATGTGGTCCATTCTCTCCTCTAATAAAGAATGATTCATGGGGGAGGCCTACCTTTTCTTGAATAATAATCAAGCATATGCATCTATCAAGATCAATATTATCATAATCTCTTACTCATTTGAGGCCATTGCAAAGGTCATCAATTTGCTTAATACTAGGCAACATTGGCAGAAATATTGATCCAAACAAATCCAGAAGCTAAGAAAGAATGGGTCCAACATTACTATGGAGTGGATTGTAAAAAGTAAAATACACTCACAAAGGTGAAGAATGCCTATTTTAAGATCATAGCCTACCACCTAAACCCCATAGTGAGGCCAAGCAAGGTAACAAACTTTTCTGCCCATGCATGCACTACTCTAAGAGGAAAGTTCCCTGTCAATCTTTCATATGTTATCTATCTAAAGATAGAGGAGCAATTCAAGGAGAATGAAAAATAAAAGAAGACACTTATCTTTCTATGCTTAGTTAAGAAAATATGCAAAATGGGAGACAACATGCTATGTTAATGATATGGTTTGTCATGATCTTACCACAACCTGGTAGGAAATAATAAAGAATAATGTAGTAATAAAGCTGCAAGAAGAGGAGAGGCCACCACTACCACCACCTATAAGAGAAACCATACCAAAGATGCTTGTGGTTTTAGAAAGGCTCCAAAAACTCTATGAGTAGTAGTTACAGTAGCAATAAGGCTCAACAAGTGGTGGGGAATCATTGGTTTACCATCCATCCCTAAGTCATCTTAATGAGATCACAAGGATCATTAGTTGGTTGGACTAAGAAATTGAATAATTGTTATCAACACATATTAATTAGGGGCCTACAAATACAAATCCTAGTACTCAATAAATTACGATGTATATCCCTAGATAGGAATTCCCTAAAATTTCTGGAAATGTTACAACTTCCTTGGTCCACATAGAGAAGGTGAAGAGGAAACTATTTTGGTGATGCAGGATCAAGGATAGGAGATAGTGATAGAGGTGATGGTCAACAAGGTAGTATAGGCCCTAAATACTCATGTGGAATTTGCGCTAGATATTGTTACAATGGTAGACATTTAAACATCTACAGGAGTAGGGAGTGATTGGTTGAGCACTACCCAAGATAAAGAAGTGTTGGGTTGACTAGTAGGTTCCAAGTAACTACTTCTAAAGATCATTGATCTTCTGGATGAAATTACAGAAACCTAGTTGAAGGTGCTTGAGATAAAGGAAACACTCCTCATTGTTAACACCCAACTGAAGGTAGCCATCACTTAGAATCAATGGTTTGCTACCGAGGTTGTGGATTTGTAGGCCTATCTCTCTAATCCTATCATTCTCAACTCAAAACATATAGGGGATGAAGCTTTCCAATAGCTTCAACACAAAATAAGGAAGGTTGTGAATGAAAAGGAGGCATTAGTTGTTGACATGTCCTTGTTAGAAGCCATTTTCTTCAAGACTAACAAGGACTTGTCAAAATTTTGTAAGGAAAACTTGATCCTCACAAAAGACCACCATCACCAACAAAATGTCAAACAATAAAAGTATCAGATTATTGAATATGTTCAACAATAGTAGAAACAACAAGCCAAGGTAAAACCTAATTTGAGAAGGTTGATAGAAAAAAGTAGAAATATCTAGATGAAGAAAGTTTGAGCACTTCATTAGAAAATGACCATTTATGTAGTCTCCAAAAAAAATGAGGCCCTAAAATTTGAACAAGTCAAGAATTACTACAGGAACTAGGTTGAGCTTCTTAAAGAGGTAAATAAAAAATAAATCTAATTGGCAAAGACAAAGATGAATGAGACCCTCTAGTAGCTCTAGCAAAGAGATGATATGTGGAAAGCCATCTTTGATTAGTTAAACATGTATAAAAAAGCAAAAATTAACCTCAAGAAGTTGCAAATTCAAAAGATGATAGAGTACATAAAGCTTGCCAACTTTTCTTATGCAAAGTTGGCTATGTTGATAGTATGGAGGCCAAGAAATAAATTGGAAAAACAAGTGGCTAGTTCCTAAGTCTTTTACAAGGAAAAATTCAAGCATCACAAGTTGACCAAAAAGTAATTGGAGAGAGCCAATACCGAGCTTGAAGTTCTCAGTAGCGAATTCATAGGCCAACGATCTATGATTGAGAACCTAGCCAGAAGGATGAATGACTATCATGAGATATAGAATCTCATAAAGATGTTTGACACTAAACATAAATAATTCACAACATAGTTTGTCAACACCAAGGAGTTGTTCCCTATGATGCCATGCCCATGGAATATTCTTATGCAAGCCCATATTGGTAAAGCCATGTGGACTACATATGATCCACATGGCAAAGAGAAAAAGGTGAAAGTGTTATTGGATGCTTTAAAGCTTTCTCTAGTAGAAGCAACAACAAAAAATTAGCTTTAGCCACTTCCACCATCACTTGCACTAGAACTTGTTAAAATATCTTTAGTTCCACAAGAGCCTCCACCTCCAGGCACTATTTGACAACTTACCATGTCTTTGGTAATTTAGTAGTACCTATTGAAAGTTTTGTAAAGTGTCCACTTTAATTATGATAGATCTAAATTTTTTAATTCCATATAATTTGGCACTCAAATTTAGTCAACTAATTTGTCTATTTATTTTGAAGTTAATAAATTTCATACTCCAGCAATTTTTTTAAGAAACTCAATCCTACTTTTGTTTACTCAAGGACTAGTTTTTATTTAGTCATGGGGGTATAACGAATCATCATAAATAGGCTCCATCAATGGACATGTGTTGATTAAGCCCCATCTACATATGGTGATGCATTAATACTAATGTAGTTGAAGCCTATATAACTGCATCCCCCAACCACATTCATGGCACCTTAATCCATAGCATAGTGAAGCCCTTGTAGTTTGATTTCTTTAGAGTTAGAATATTTTCTCTCTAAGTACCTGTAGTGTGAATTAAAGAGATTATATGAATCTTATTTGAACAACATGAGCCTAAACACATTGACATGAACAATAATAAAAATAAGATTTCTAATATTCATTACAGCACATGGAATATTCTAACCTTTGCTAGTTGCACTTTACTTTTAATGCATTTTATTTTCATGGGTTTAATTAGTTAAAATACTTAATCATAAAAACACAAGTATGACCACTTCAAGCATAATGTATTAATGCTTGGTAATCCTAGTAGTGGCGAATTGGTACATCCAACAGTGGTAACTATTTCAAGATATGTATGATTCATGGAAATAGCTACTTATGTTAGAATAGTTAGTGACTAGGATAGCTAACTAGTTAGATAGTTAATCATTAAACCTTCATTTATTCACCTAGCTCTTAAGATAAGAAAACATATATATAATAATTATAAAAATGGACATCATAATCCTTAACTCACATTTAACCATATGCACTAGAAACACAAGTGTAAGTTAGGAAGATAACAATCATATAATTTCTTAACTCACTGTCTAGAAATATGGGTATACTTAGGAAGTAAGTCTAGCTAATTTAACCAGATCGCAAGTACATGCTTGTGATTCATATGGATGGATGTAGGGGATACCTACTACTTAGCATCAAATAAAGCATATTGAGATTAGGTATCACTTTATAGAAAATGGACTCCTCATTATACCTGACACATTGAAAATAGCACCATTATATCTGACACATTGAAACACCTAAGAATGGACTCCTCATTCATAGAAAATGGAGTTTAGATTAAAAATGTTTGGTTGGTTAAAGTTTTGATCAACCTTTAACCAAAATTCAATGCAATGACATTAGTAGTTAACATGATGATGTCATCAATCAACATGATCAATATGATTACATCATCAGTCAATTTGGTTAATGCATCATGTCAACAATCAACACAATGACATCAAAGTACTCAACATGCTACATCAACACCACATCAATGCCACATCAATGCTACATCATCACAACATATGTGCCATGTTAGTATCATATCAGCCACCATATCATTGTTCCACATTAGTACCAGTTCCCACAAGCTTTGCCACATTAGTAGTAGGTACCATAGAATTTTCCATGTTAGTAATGGATCCCACAAGCTTGCCACATCAATAGTGGATTGCATGAGCTTTCCATGTTAAGCATGAATCAAATTTCATATTCACCAAGAAAATTACTATTTTTGGTGGCATTAGGTTGATTCTTGGATTTATGAGTCAACATCTTTTATCTTTTTTTACTATAAACGTTTTTTTTATTTTTGCTTATTTATTTTGTCATGTGTTCCATAGATTAGAACCTTATTTAGGATGATTTATGAGAAGACCAAAATTTATGTGATAAGACCAAATAAGTTGGATCTTATATAGGCCTTCCATGCTATCCTTATGCTATTTTACACCTTATTCTTATTATAAATATCCTTCAAAATATGCACTTTGTAAGAAAAAAAGAAAGAGGTTATCAAGGAAAAAGAGTGGGATAAAAGGCCTAAATCCATGTAAGAATGACCTCATGCTTGCATATTTTCAAGGTTGTTGGTTGATTTATGGTGGTACTTTTTATACAATTTTATGGTTTTATATTATTTTCCTTAGTACAAAACTTTGGTTCATGAGTTTTAAGGCTTGAATATTGGCATCTTTATATAGTTACATTATGAAATAATGTGATTTTAATTAAGTTTATAATATTTCCAAGATTTCTATCCTTTATGAGATTTCTAGGCTCACTTTTGAGAATTTCAATAATGTTCATCGTAAAGACCAAAAGAAAGGTATGAGCATGGAAGAGTTGCATTTTATTCTTGATTTTCTTTCATTAGAAGAAAATTAAGGGATTAGTAGATGGAGTTGTCATTAAATTTTTAACTTATTTGGCTTGAATTTTGATAAAATAGGCCAAGAAGTGAAACAAGCGAGTGAAGAGATGGGTGGAGAAAGAAAAAAAATTCTATAAATAAAGACTCCTCCTCCAACAAAGATCACTCCATCATAAGGAAGACTAGTTACAAAGGATAAGAAGGTCTCTAAGTAAATAAAAGAAGAAATAGGTCCTAAGCTCTCAACTTCATATGGTATGTCATAGGGTTGACATGAAATCAAAAGATGACATGTTAGCATATGCACATGTACATTCATTTCTCTTTGATACTCTTAAGTAATTGGGAAACAATGACATGGGAAAGAAGCACATAAGTAGTAGCATGCAAGTAGCACAAAGCTAAGAACCATAGAGTAAAACATGGGAGGCATGCCATGGATACTAGGATAGCATCAATAGGGCTAGAGCTAGAGTGAGTATTGTTGACATGAGTACTCTTATATAGCATTTTTTTTCTATTTTTTAATTTATCATTAGGAAAAGATGAGGGTCTGGAGGTAGGGGTAACTGTAGGACACTACTAGTGGTAGTTCCCACAAGTAGTAGTAAGGTTTATAGTGGTGATGAATGGGTTAGGCTAGCACCAACATGTACTACAACATGTGCTTTATAGTGTGACCAATGGCACATCAATAAGAGAAATAATGGAGATTAGTCTTAATGAACATAATGAAAAATGAACAATAGAGCTACACAATGGCTTTTGACCTTGATTGGTGGTGACAATTGGCAGATTTTGGGGAGTCAAACATGTGCTTCACTATGCATCTCATGATGTGGTACATATGATACACACTTTGATATAGCTAGTAATGTAGAAAACAATGTACTACAATGTGTAATAGTTTCTTTCATGGTAGTGCAAAGGGATTTTGGTGGTGTTTAGCCATTGAGGTAGTGTTTGGTGGTAAGATTAACAATGTTAATGCCATAAAATGGTGCTTATAATAATAATGTGCAAAGAGACATGAGAATTTTGTTATGGGCATAAGAGCATACAAATTATGATGTAGATTTATTGCATACAAGAATAAGAAGTAAAGCATATGAAGGTGCATATGGGTAAGAAAAATGATGCTCATGCTAAGGTAATGGTACAAGGAATAGTGGTGTATGTGGTATGCTATATAGTGTGGATGCACAAGAGTGTTAGAAGCTAGTAGGATCAAAATAAGTTAGTTACTACACTACATGATTGGTGTAGAGGAGTAAGATAAGAGGGAAAACAACATTGGTGAAGAATAATTAGGGTGCTTTTAGCTTTGGTTGCATAAGTGAATGGTCTTCAGGTTTGTATGATCCCCTACATTAGTTTGCATGGTGGCAGAGAATCCCTACACTTTAGTTTCAGATGATGGTACATAAGGTAGAATGGAAGATTTATTCTTGAATTGTGAGATGGGATGTCAAATGGCAAGAAAGAGTACAACAAGTGTATGATGAAAGTTTTGTCTAGATTTTCCTTAATGAATAGTTAGGGTTTTGAACTTGGGGTTCTAGGCCATGCTAGGAGCAAAGAATAAAGAATGTAATATTTTTCAAATATCAAGTGTAAAAGGCACATTGCATTTAGTGTCTATTAATGTGCAACTAGTGCATGAGGCTTGGTTAGCATGATTAGTGCATGGATAGTGTAGCCACAGTGCTACTAATGCATGGTGAAGTATGTAAAGGGACTAGATGCTTGTAATTTCCTTTTCAAAATTTTAATTTTAATTATGTATATATAAATTTTAATTTACATAATTTTTTATTATTTTTTAAGATTAACAAACAAGATTTTGGGCTTACATGAGTGAAGTATGATGGCATCAACATTGATGAGGTGAAGCTAATGCCAGAATTAGTGTCATGAAGAACACCTAGCATAACATAGACAACTTTGCTATGAAGAGTTGGGAAATTTCAAAGTTTAGGAAGATGAGGTGGGATTTGTTAATGGATTTGATTCATACATTGATGAAGAGGTTTGGTGTTATACATGGTCTATAGAAGGCCTTGTTAGGTTTGATTTTGCATGTTTAGGAATTTCGATTTTAAGCTAGGTCCAGGTGACATGGAAAAATGACTAGGTGACATAATGATGTAGTCATGTAATGTGATGATGTAGTGATATTTTGTCATTGTCATCATGGATTACATCACCTATTGTGACTTAGTCATTTTCAAGCTAAATATCCAAAATGGGACATATGAAGACACATTTTATGCTTTTCAAGAAAGGATATAATTATAGGCTTATTTTAACCTTGATGTTATCATAAAATACTAGACATATGTAGCCTTAGGATTGATTTAGCATCTCAACTTGTTGATTACTTAGCCTTAATGTGTTAATATTTATGACATTCTAAGTGTTAGAGCTTCAAGTAGACATTTTGTTCTCTATCCTAATAGATGCTTGATGTTTTAAAAATTAATTTTATGATTTATTTCTTAGCATGTGGATACTAAATTTTGGTTTGATGTTGAATGTCCAAGGATGATGTCAAGCTGAGGTTCTTGATGATCGATCCCATGTATTTCTTGGTTTGCGATGTAGGTCTTAACATTACAAGCAAATTGAGGTTTAAGGTAATTTTGATTATTGATGATAAATCATTCCATCCTAAATAAATGTGGATCAGACTTGGGGCATCATGATTTCTAGAGTTTTGCATAGAAAATTTCCATATGTTGGTATGAACTGCAATCCCATTAAAAACAATCTCTCATGCTTTTGAGATGATTCACATAACTATTAGTCCATGCTTAGGCTATGTGATTGAGAAGGCTACTAATATTAACATGATTACTAATGAGGGTGGTACAACTTTGTAAAATTAGTAGAAAGAGCTAGATTTATTTTTGATGAACTATTCCTAAAATAGGTTCAATGTAAATAGCACATTGTTATCAGATCTACATTGCATTAAGAGCCTATTTAGTCTACTAAAAATCCATATTATTGTGTCCAAATGAGTTGTTATGCATTTGTATGTTATGCTATGATCTCTTAAGCTTTTAATCATTGATGTATAGCTTAGTACTTGTTAATATTATTTTCTATTCATGTATTTCATGGTTAAGAATCTTGATAAAGAAGACTTCTACCAAGAGAAATCATAGAGGATGCTTCATGAGATAATCCCAATAGATCATTGGTACTTGCCAACATTTGAAAGATTTCCTAGTGATATGGATCATGTTAGGAGTTATCAATGGTATACTACTCTTCAAAAAGTCAGTTTGGTTCATGTGCTACATGAGGGATTATCTAGGCCTAGAGGAGGAGTCGTTAAAGGAATCTAGGATCTACTTAAGTCTAAAAGGTCAAAGAATGTGCCCTTAGCTCTTCATGATGTTATTATTAGATGTCAATATGATGTATTTATGGTGATCATAATGTTGATGATAATGTTTATGTTTATATTAGTATTATGCTTATGTTTAATGTATTTGATTTTATATTTGCAGATAGAATTAAGACTTCTGAGATGGTCTACATAGACCTAGAAAATGTAAAAGAGAGATCTCTGTAAGAAAATATCCATAACATACCATCTAGCCATAAGTGGTTGATGATTAGATAGAAGAGTAAATACCTCCATATATTTGAGTTGGTTAGGATTGGTACCTCTCTTTATCTTGAGATCATCTAAAATTCCTTCCATGGATATCATTATCAAGATAAGATGTTTTTTCAGCTAGTAGTGAGTATTCATGTTTTGGGTTCATGGAAAAGATGTGATATTATAGTGGAATTGAAGTTCATTATGTTATTGGTTTGGCTTTACTAATGGAGGTTCCATGGTTGAGGATAATGATATTTTATCCAAAACAAAGAGCCAAAAGATTAGGAATTTGGTATCATATGCAAATAGGGTTTCACACATTATTTGATGAGGGAAACAAGACCTGATTAAGGCTTATTACCTCTTTATTAAAAGAGTGTTATGTGGGAAGATCAAACATAGGATGATCACCACTTCCTAGCAACTAACAATTTTTTTTAACACCATGACAAAAGATGCTATGTATGATTGGGTAAGCCACATAGTTGAGAATGTACATAAGGAGATAGAGAACATAAGATTGATTGATGGTAAGTGTAACATCCTTATTAATTATTTATAAGATCTTGTAAATAAATAATAGAAATGCTCTGAAACCCCAAGGATCTAGATTTAACCTTGATTCACTAATTTAAAAGAAAGCCATAAAATAGATAAAAATTATAAATTAGAAACATAAATATAGTAGAATAATATAATGTAGCAAAATTTTATATTATTTGTATACATAATTAAATAAAATTTATTTAAAGAAAAGTAGAGATTAACATAGCCACAAAAATGTATATCACAAAAAAATTCACTAGTTATATTATAAAGTAGTACTCAAAATAATGATTATAGTGTCACTTATTTCATCTCAATTGGACATCAAGAAATAAAATAATCATGTTTGAAGTTTACCAAATTAAATATTAAAATATAAAAATAATAATTTAATAAAATATTAATATACAATAAATAATATTAATTCTAATCAAGCATATAGCATATGCCAAAATAAAAAAATGATCATTGCAATGTCAAGATTCAAACAGTGTAGACAAAAAATTCATATCATAGTTTGTTATTTATTCACAAAAATAAGTACATGGCTCAAGTATCCAAAAAGTGTACAAGGTTTCTATTTTATAAAAATAAAAAATATACAAAAAATATTTTTTAACATTAGAGGGACCATCTTGTACAAAATTCATCCACCTTTTGTCCCATGTCCATCTTCTGATGTTTCCTAAACTACTTTAGGCTCTTTGTATCAAAATATAGGAGTCAAAATTCCTCAAATAAGAATAGTCATCTTATTTTTCTCTCCATGGAGCATAAAGTTTATGGGCCAAAATTCTTAGGATACAAGTTAGACAAAGGTTTTTAATTAAATATTCAAAAATGTTTGAAAGTTTAAAAATACCAGAAATTTTTGAAAAAAAAAACCAAAGAATGTACATTTTATCAAAGTGCCTCTTGAGGATCAAGAACTTAGAAGGGGGTTAAATAAGTTCCCAATTGAAATTTCACCTGCCACACAAAACACAAAATTTTACATGGTTTCCCAACTTGGGTACTTGCACACTTTGGGGGGTGGTGTGAAGGGGGTTGTTGGCATGGTGGGGTAGAATCCGTGCATACCTCTTAATTTTTCTTCTTAATCAAATGTGATTCAAAGGGCACCACACCCTATACAAGCTTTGCACTCTACATTGAAGTGTTTCATCATTGCAAAACCACTCATCCCCATAAGTTCCCAACAAGCTCAAAATGTAATTTTAAGGATTTCACAACCTTTACAAAATTCAACTATGCTTTGGAGTGTTTTGAGATTGCAAAACCATTCAAACCTGAAAGGTCCCAACAAGCTCAATGAGGATTCCTTCTCGCAAGAAGCACATAAACCCCATAGGGCAACAAGGAAAGGAAAAATACACTATGAAAGAATGTAACTAAAATTACAAGTCCTAGTCATTGAAGCTCAATTCAACATACAGCCAAGAAAATGATGTTGAAATGAAGAACATGAATACAATAGCATAGATATGATAATGATTTCTTTGATGTGCATAGTGCTTACACAATTTCCAAGAATTTGGTATCTTCTTATAGCCTTGGAGTTTTTAAACACTTCTCAAAATTCATGCAATGGATACACAATGACTAGTATATACATCTCCTTCAAATTTGGGATGTCTACTTAAGATTAGCCTCAATTCAAGAGAGACATCTTACTAGAAAATGGGATGTCTCTAGGGAGACATCTTCTCTAGGATATAGATGTCTATTTTTTCTAGGAGACATCTCCTCAACTCTTAAGATATGATTTCTAAGGCTTTCTCTTATCAATTTGTCTTCTTCCTAGCCCTTGAAGCATCTTCATTTGGTTTATAATCTTCGTTTTTAGTCCATGCTCATTCATGCTCTCATCTTAACTCATATAGTCTTTACTTTATCATCTCATTGTATATCTCATTCTTGTTGAGCCCTCATATCATGTTATGGAGTTCTTCTTTATGTCTTGCAAACATATCAACCACAATAAACATTCTATTCTCTCCATTTTTCTTAAGGTTTTGATATACCAAAAGGTCAACAATCTTCTACTTTTTGGTAATGTCCAAAACTTAATAAAATGCATGAGTAACTATAAAAATTAAATAAAATTAAACAATAAAAATTCTTAAGATGTATAAATTTCAATTGTAGCCAAAGGGAATTGCAAAGGTAAAACATAAGAACTCAAGCTAATAAAAAATAAGACTAGATATTTTCACAATCATAAATAGTCCAAAGGCCAACCTATCTGTATAGCATAAGCATAAATTTTACAAGCATCACAAGCATCATACATATGATCACTCTACAATGTACAAAATATATGGTTAAAAAATTCTTCCTTCTTTTGGACATCATCCAAAAGGAGGAATCATTCAAGAATGTTAATCCCTGACTCAATGACATCATCTATGTCCTCATCTAAAGCAACTGTAGCATGAGAAGATCTGAATGTGTCCTTTTCATCATCATCACTACTTGTACTAGCACTGGAGACATGCTACTCATCACTATCATCTAAAGGCATCTAGACTAGAGCCCTCCATGGATAAATCTTGACAAAAAATTGAGATGAAGCTATTAGATCCTACTAGGATGGAGCTTGTTGAGAGGATGAGAAACCATCATTCATCTAATAGGTGATAGGATCGACAAGTCTCCATTGGCAAGAAGTCTCAAAGATGCTCTTCATGGCCTATTGCTCAAATGTCCTTAGAGCATTATATTGATGATGGGAACTGGGTTCATGTTTCATGATATCAAAAAGCTTCCCTTAACACGTGTTGGAGGTTCATCATCCTCCTCTAAATTAGAGACATTTCCCAAGTCATGGGATCAAGAAGGCCCAGTTGTTGCTGAATGTCTTGGTGGGGCTAGACAATCTTCCTCGCTCTCTAATATTGGAGGAGTGGTAGTCTTCTTAAACTATTTCCTATCAAGAAAAAGAGGTATCTTAACTACATCCATTCTATTATGAAGATAAGAGATGTTCCTAGCAATTCATCTAATAACATGAGCAAAGGGTTTCAACAACTTCTTTAGGAATGATGTCACCTATTGGCTAGCAAATTTAGACCTTCTTAGCTAAGAATAGGCCTAAGATGGTAATGTACATCCCTTCTTTTTGGATTTTTGAGGCCTGGAGCTGGGCTCTACTTCATCAACATGGATGAAGCTCCTCTTTTCTAAATACTCACCAAGGCTCCTCTTACCTTTAGGCAAAGACATGTCAGGTATGAGAACACCTCTTTGTTAGATTAACAATCTAATGTGGTGAAGATGTCCATAGGTTCTCCCCTTGGTGAATAGGCCCAACATGTCTTGCTAGAGAGTGTGACCCAAATTGGGTTTCCCTTTAAGAAGGAAATAAATAACAAATGCTTGGGCTAGAAATAAATAATTATAGCTTCCTCCTTTTACAATGATATGGTATAAAATAATGAGAGAGGGGATGGAAGCATTTGGGGTCATCTAATTCCTATAAACTCTTCAACTACATAGAGATACTAACTAAATAAACAAAGAATCACAAAATTAATCTTGTGAAAAAAACTCATACCATTCATGAAATGAATGGTGATTCTAACCACATCAACAATAGAAATCTCAAGAATGGCATTAACAACTTGAGGAGAGACATCTATTAGCAAATCCCCAATCATGTTAGTAAAAGCCTCAATAGAAGTAATTTTTAATCACAATGTTGCCATAAAATTAACACACAAAAATTCATTGAAATGAAAGTAACCCAATTTAAAACTTGAAAAAATCCCATTAGTTCCTTCTAAAAATGCTACTAAAGAAAAAGATGTTACAATGGAAAATCTAGATTGCTAGAAAACCAAGGATTCTTAGCCATAAACAACCTCAACTTTGAATGCCTAGGGCCTTTGAGAAAAAATGGGACTCAAGGTGCCCTAAACGGTTTGGTAGATCATCTAGGAACTTAGGGGATGCAAAATGGGGGTGTAAAAAATGTAAAAATTTGCAAATCTAAAACCCGAAATGAATAAAAATTACACACAAACTAGAAAATTTATTAATTAAACAAAGAATGAGTTTAGGAATATGTACAAAGGTACTTGTAAACGATCAAAGGGGCATTCACTTGGGTGGGGGTTCAAAGTTTGTTAAAGAAGATAGAATCTACTCCATGATTTGAATGCTTAACCACTCTTGATGTTTTTGAGCCTCCTCTACTACTACTCTAAATCTGCAACTTGAACCACTACTGGGGTTGGGAGGTGTGTAGGATAAATGCTATCAAGATGCTCCATGTAGAGATCTAGAGATCCCAACGGGGTAACATTAATACTCCAGTCTCACAAATCCCAAAGGGGGTAATAGGGATAACATGGTTATAATGGTTCCATGTTGTTAGGTCCCATGAAGCTACATTTCTACTAGGAAGTAAGAGCACTTGGATGTTAAATGCTTAAAGTATGTAAAATGCGAAGGGTGTGGAACCTTAAAATGGTGTAAAAGTTTGATTTTTATAGGTTTTTTGCCATCATTTGGGCTATAAATTGGTTGCAAATTGGCTACCAAATTGGTGCAAATTGCTGCCATGTTTAGGAGGGGGGCAGGTGAGATCCACCCTCATGCATCCATGTTGGTTGACTACTCCATGCTTGCTAACCCTTCCACATTGGGGGAAGAGTGTTAACATTGAGGGAGATGAGAGATCAATGTTGGGGATGAAGGTCAAACCATTTTAGGTTGAGCTAGACGATTTTCCATGCTAAGGGTAGGTGAGATCCACCCCCCTACACTCCTCAGTGCTAGCTTAGATGTCTCCATACTGGCTTACCCCCTTGTAGGGGTTTGTTAGCATAGAAAAGTGTATACCCCCATAAAACCCATCAAACTTCCATTTTTGGCATTCCAAAAGGTATTTTGACCCCCTAGGCCCAAATATATACACTAGGTAACTCTTTTTACTTGGGAAATGAGGTTTTGGCCACTTATGAGGCATTTTTTAGCCCCAAAAGTATGAAATATGTGAGACTTCCCCTTATGGATTAGAACCTTCACATTTATAATGAAATTTTGCTTCAGGCTTCATAGGATGTGGTTACAAAAGTTACAACATGCAAAATTTAGTGATGTTTGACTAACCCATCTTTTTCAATGTTTGAAGAATTGACCCAAGAGTCACCAACAAAGAATACAAAACACCATTGTAGGTCCACCACTGATGTTCCCTCTCCATGCTTAATTCAATCCTGTCGAATCATGTCGAAGAGTGCTTGTGATGATGGTATAAGACTATGATGAGATGGTAATAATGGTCATTAGGAAGATGGTCACAAGGGCTAACAATGAATTCCAAATTTTTCCACCATGGCTATAGCATGGTACTGACATGCTTTAAAGTATTGGTTGCTCAACAAATGTGTTTGATAACACAATCACTTTGCTTCAAGATTTCCTTGGCCATGAGGCTTTGAGGTTTTGCTAGCCACTCGGCTTCTTGGTAATTCATTCCTTCCCTTTTTTTCTAGGACAAAACCTTCATTAGGTTTCTTTTCCAAGGCTAATTAGATTTAGTTTTCCCATTGAATGAGTTGAATTACAACCAATAGAATTCATTTTCCCATCAAATTAAGATGTGTTATGCTTGATGGACTTAGTGGTTTTCCATCAAATGAGTTGCATTACATTCAAGTGTACTTGAGAATTGAGCATGATGAAGAGATAGCATCTGGCTATAGTACATGAGTGGAAAACATAGATCAACATTACTTTCCATGATATGGAAGGCTATAATGATGCTATAGGGTTGGGTTCAAGGATTGGTGCTAGAGGGAGGATGATGATACAAGCACTCTTGACAAAGCAAGAAAAACTTACCAAATCTTGCACATCAAGGTTGTGTGGTCACTTGATATTATAATGAGTTGCACCCTTGTAATGGCTTTAGGCTTAATCCTACAAATACAATTCTAAGAGGACAAGAAAACCAAGCAAACAAAATATGTTATAATGCTACAATGCATACAAGCTACATGAAATGATAAAACCAAGCTACCTAGGTCACCAATGTTTCTAGTTTAAGGTTGTGGTAGGCCATGGTACTAGTTTAAGGCTTTGGTAGGGCATGATGCCAGTTGAAGATCATAGTTAATCATGGTGTTGTTTGAAGGCCTTAATAGGTCATGTTGCTAGTTTAAGGCCTTGGCAGGCCATTGTAAAGTAGGATCACTTGTTGATGGTCATTGGCTACATGGAATATGGCTTTAGATAGGAATTATTGACTAGATTGGCCAACTCATTCCCATCCATGCTGACTATCTTGAATGCTTCATTACTATAGGCTTTGGTGACAAGGAAGGGTCCTTCTTAGTTGGTTAAGAATTTATTTGCATGCTTGTGGATGGCATTGAGGACTAGGTCATCCACCTTGATCTTACACTTTGTCAATTTATGGTGGTGCTACCATTTCTGCATCTCTTAATAGTGCTTGATGTGAGCAAGCGACTAGGTCATCCTCCTTGATCTTATGCTTTGTCAATTTATGATGGTGCTAGATTTTTTTCATCGCTTGATAGTGCTTGATGTGGAAAGCACTTGCATACATTACTCCTCCATTGAGTTTAGGTCCACTATCCACAACTCCTTACATTGTTCATCATTGATGAAGTCACTCAATGCCACCTAAAGTGACAGTACATGCAATTCAAGAAGTAACACATCTTTAAAGCCTTAAACCAAGCTATAAGGTGTTACACCAGTGGCTATATGGTAAGTTATACAATAGGCCCATAGTACATGAACAAGTCACTCATTCCATTTACGCTTGCTATTATTGAGTGTCTTCTTGAGCAAGTTGATGATGGCCTTGTTGCTTGCTTCTACTTGTCCATTGGCTTAAGGATAATAAGGTGACAAGAAATCATGCTTAATGCCTAGGTTTTGATAGAAATCTTTCATTTCTTAGCTACTAAATTATAGTCCATTGTCTAGGATGAATTTACAGACTTGGTTAGATGTATTCTTCTTTACGGGAATAGCTTCAACCAACTTCATAAAGTATTCAATTGTGGTGCTGATGAAGCTATGCCCTATTTAAGACTTATGTGTTATGGGTCCAATGATATCCAATATCCATCATTGAAATGGCTAGGTAACCTGAGTGATATCTAACTAAGTCAACAGTACATGTATAAGGTTACTATGTCATTGGCACATGTCATAGTGCTCTATGTGATGGAGATAGCACAATCCATGGTTATGATGGATAACCTACTAACACATCTAGCATTACACTGAGTGATAAATTCACAGTTGCATTTACTATGACATTCTTGTTTTGAGGTATGTGTTGGATATCAATGTTTACAAATTCCTATAACAATTGTTTCTCTAGATCATAGTAAGGTTGTAAATGTTTGGCTTTACATGCATAGACTTTAATTACTTGGTTAAGCACCAGTTATAAATTTCCTTTGATCATTAAGCATCTAATTCCTAGGTCACAAACTACCATCATACCTCTAATGAAACCATCATACTCAACTCTATGTTTGATACATGGAAACTCAAAATGTTAGGAGAAGGATTGAATTTCACTAGACGGAAATGTTATGATGATAGTGGCACTAATCCCATGGGTAGTTAAAGCCTTGTCAAAGTGCATGATAGCCTCATAACCCTTGGGTACCTAGCTAATGGTGTTAATGTGTTTATCAAGAAATTCAAGATCTATAGTGGCTTGGTCAACAACATGTTATACTATGAGTTGTCCAGCTATAGTCTAACCTTTCATTGAGGACTAAGAGATGTAATGAAGGTCAAACTCCATCATTTTGGCTTTCCATTGGGGTATAATGCTAGTCTCATAGATATTAGTTGTTATGGATTTGAGCACATTATCTTTGCAAATGATGCTGCCTTGGCTTATAAAGAGGTAGTATTTCCACTTCTTCAATGTGAAGACTAGTGCTAGATAATACCTCTCCACTTTAGTGTATCAGGTCTCATGGTCAACTAATGCATGGCTAAGGTAGTATATTAGCATGTTTGCTTCATCATCACATTTCTAATAGAGGAGAGACATAATGGATGTGTCAGAGATAGTGAGGTAGATGTAAAATTTTTACCATCTTGTGGAGGATAGACTATTGGTACTTATGTCAACTCTTGCTTAAGACTTTCAAAGGTCTCTTGGCATTGAGTTGTTCACTCATAGTGAACCCCTTTCTTAATTAAGTGTTGCATGGGCTGTAACTTATTCATAAGCCTAGCAATAAACCTATGAATAAACTATAATTTCCTTGTAATTCCAAAAGCTTCATAAGGTTGGTAGGAATTTCTAATTTTGATATGGCCTTAACCTTATCAAGATCAACATGTATCCCTACTTCAGATACTACAAAGCCAAGCATCTTACTGATCTTGATATCAAAGAAACATTTATTGGCATTGAGCCTAAGCTCATACTTGAGGCATTGTTTAAGCACAAGATCTAGGTCATTAGCATGGTTCTTAACCATTTTAGACTTAATAACTATATCATCTATGTAATCATTAAGCAAACCTAGCATGTAATCATTGATGATATAGGTCATGGCTAGCTGATAGGTTGCTCCCACATTCTTGAGGCTAAAGGGCATCATAGTATAGCAAAATGTACCCCTAAGTTGATGCTCTAGATTGATTGTAATCTAGTTGTATCCTAAAAGTCCATCTATAAAGGACAACAAGACATGCCTAGCCATAGTATTAATAAGGTGATCAATACTAGGTAGAGGAAATTCATCCTTGATAGTTGCTTTATTTAGGTCTCGAAAATCAATGCAAATACAAAAACTCTTATTTTTCTTAAGAACTATCACTATGTTGGATACCCATTTTGCATAGTTGACAATCGTAATGAAACCTACTTGGTAGAGTTTTGAGATCTCATCATGAACTGCTAAGGCCAAATCAAGTCTAAATTTTCTCACTTTTGGCTTAACTAGTCTAATGCTAGGATCAAATATGATGTTTTGTTATACTAAGCATGGATCTAGACCTACCATATCTTCATATGAGCAAGAAAAGGCCTTAATATTACCTTGTAGGACTTTGGTGACGTCTTGAGCTTATTGAGGTTCTAGTCAAGAACATAGTTTAAGGGTTTTCTCCTTATCAATGTGTGTCGTAATAGGAACCTCAACCAGAGAGTCTTTAGTTATGTCACTTTTCTCTAGGTTAAGGGTTTTGACTAGGTTTTTAGGCCATTCTATAGGTTTCTCTATAGAGGCTATGTGGTTGACAAGACTCTTAGGCTAAAGATCTAGAAAATTAAGGTAGATAGATCATTCTACATCACTATGAGGACCACTTAGAATCAAAGGTAGACTGATTTGCTCCAAAGTACTCATACATTGATCTTGCACATCAACCAAAAGCATATTAAGTGGCACCTTGGTAGAAATAGTGCTAAAATGCTAATTATGTAAATACATGCTATTCTAATGCAAACAATGTCATCCAAGGCTATAAATAGAGTAAAAATAAGCAAATAAAGTGTAATAAGAACTAAATAAAGGTCAAATTAAGGGAAGTATAAGAAACAAGGCTAAAAATGGTCAACAAGATCACAGTTTTGTTAATTTAAGGCCATAGTGGGCCATGATGCTAGTTTAGAGTCTTAGCAAACTATGATGCTAGTTTAAGTCCTTAGTGGGCCATGGTTACATTGTGCCAAATGGTGGTCAAGGAATGTAGAACCCCACTATTTGATACCAATCAAAGGATAAATAGAAGAAAATAAGGCTATAATAAGGAAAACAAATAAAATACAAGGCTATGTAAATGTCATATTAGGTTAAGAAGGTCAATAATGAAATACAAGGCACAAAACAAGTTGAAACATCATGTAATAAGGCCATGTCAAGTGAAGCAAGCTACATATGGTGAAACTTCGTTAATATATGTCAATAAGGATTNGGCCTCCCTATTTCCATAGTGGCCAACATCGAAGGAGTGACCCTCAGCATGGAAATTAAGGAAAATATGTTTTGAGGCATCGAGAGGTCCAAAATCAAGGTTTTGAGGCCTTCCTAAGGTAGTGAAGAGCTAGATCCACCAAAATTAATCATTTTAGATGTCAAAAAGGGCTAGAAAGAAGGTTTTGAAGTCACTCCCTTATCTTAATGCTAGCTAGCATGGAGGAGAGAAGGCTCACCGTAGAGGATGCAAAGTTAAGTCAAAATAATATCAAACAAGATTACATGGCTAGTTAGGACCAAGATCTCATAGTTGTGTATGTCCTAGTTGCATTTTGGCCTAATTTAGCATAGGTTTTGAAGGTTAAATGAAGTCTTAGGCAACTTGCATGCTAGTTCCATGCTACCAAGCATGGAGTAGAGGGATTGCTCTTTCTTTTTGATCCTAGGATGATCTAGGATGCAAATCGATCAAGTTTCTAGGCTCCTAGGGCTACAAACATCAATTTCTAAAGTTTTTAGTTGATTTTGGTTACATTTGAAGGATTTTTAGGGTTATGAAAAATTACACCCCATTTGATCCATGTTAGGAGGATTTCTCTAGTGTGGAAGAAGGTAGTGGATGAGATTTGAGGGTCAAAACTTAGTGCAATCTTTAGGCTATGAGGTCTTAAGCTTCTCCAACATAGATTCTTGGTCTCTTGAAGTGTCAATTTATTGTTTGAGATCAAAAGGTAGGCCCTTCACACTAGCTCCACACTGGCTAGCATGGAAGAGGAGGTGCTTAGAATGGTAGCATCAAAAGGTTTATATGTATGCTAGTTTTGATGAAAATTCAACATGCATGTCACTTCCCAAGTTTGCCAGTGTCAAATACTAGGGTATTGAGTAAAAATTTAGTAGTTCGAAGGGTTCCAAAGTTGTCTTTTAAGTTTAGCCCTTATCTCCATTCTACTCCACATTAGGTAATGTGGAAGAGGGGATGTTCAATGTGGAAGACATTGGGGTGTTAGTTTCTTACTATTTCAGGCTTGTTTATTAAGATTTGATGGCTCTTGGAGGTGTTAACAAGGCTCTAGAGTGAAATTTTCATAGTTTTGATGGCTTTAGACGAATTTTAAAGGTTACACCATTGGTTCCACACTAGCTAGCATGGAACCAACTAGGAGGATCAAAGGGGATCAACTTCAAGCCATGTTTGATCAATTTCTTAAGGTTCAAAGATTCTAGAAGGTGTTAATAGAGTTCTAAGATGAATGTAAGGTCATATGATGTCATTCTAAGGTGTTTGTTAACTCCAAATAGTCACCCCATCAATCTCCATGCTAGCTAATATGTAGGAGGAGGTCCTTAGCATTGAAGAATCATAAATGTCAAATCTAGACCAATTTTGACCTTAATCAACCATGCATGTATGCTCCTACATTTTTTGAGATTGAGAGGTAGTTTAAGATCAAAATTGGTCAATTTAAATGGTTTTCAATGGTTTTTTGGATTACCCCTTGGCTCCACACTATCTCCATGCTACCCAACATGGAATCAACTAGGAGGATCTCAAAGGATTGGTTTTTGGTTCATTTTGGTATTTTTGGTCATGCATGTATGTTTCCAAGGCTATAAAAGTCGATAGTGAGAGAATAAGGCTAAAATCTAGTATTTTTTGATGTTTTTGAATGATCTTACAGTTTGCCCACTTAGTTCCATACTAGCTAGCATGGAACCAACTAGATAGATAAGACAAGAGTAAATTTTAGCTATTTTTTATGAACTTTGGCTATGCATGTCCACCTATAAGGTTACTAGTACTAATGGTTAAGACCTAGAGTTTCCATGCTAGCTTCACACTAGCTAGCATGGAAGTAGCTATAAATATTTTGAGAGATTGATTTTTGAAAATTTTTGGTCAAATCTCCAGGGTTTGAAAATTCCCAAATGTATGGATAGGGTTGTAGGACATACATAGGTCAAGTTCAAGCTATTTTTTTGCATTTATGACCTCCCATGAACCTTCCTATCTACCTCAACATTGGCTCCACACTGGTTAGTGTGGAGAGAAGGGTGTGCTAGCTAGGGGAAGCTTCAATAATGAATTGACTTAAACTTCTGTTACTATCAACTATCGATGGTCATGAAGGGACACCAGGGCTATTAAGGCTAAAATTATGGTTATTTGTAGCTTGATAAGGGTTTCATATTATAACACCTAAGTGTCTATGATGAATCCATGCTAGGTATCATTGAGGAGGGGCTCACTAGTGTGGGCTAAGTTTTAAGATTGAAAATGTACTTTTTTTGAAGAAAAACTAGGCTATCAAAGGATATACAAGAGCATGGAGATCAAAACATGGTAGCTAGGTGGTCAATTTAGGTAGTTTTGGTCATACCCCAATTCATCCATGTTGGATCTAGGGTTATTAGCATGGATGAGGCTTTCCTAGCATAGAACCACCACATCCAAAGGTTTTGATCACTTTTGATTTGGTTTCCCAAGGTTTTAGGGCTGCTAGAGATGACTAGAGAGGTTCTAGGTCATGTGGGTTTATCCCGGGGGTTAGATTTTGGTTTGATGTTCACTGGGGAATAAGAATGGATGTTACTCCCTTCTTCCATGCTAGGAAAAGTTTTCCTAGCATGGAAACCCAAGATATCTAGTTTTGGTAAGGTCTAATCCTATTCTAAAGCCAAGGTTTGATGAGTTAAGTTACAACTATTAAAAATGGAAGGAAAGTTAGGTTTTAATATTCCTAAGAAGTGGGAGGCATGTATCCATTTTTGGCATGGTATCCCCAACATGGATGCATGGGGGTTAATACTTGGATATGTTTCTAAGTATCCAAGGGATCAAAACCCTAGTGTTGATGGATTTTAAAGCTCAAAACATCATTTATGAGGGTGTAGGGATGGGTCCCATGGCTAAAAAATTTAAAAATTAATAAAATTGAATGTAATTGCTATTTTCTCTTCCACTCCTATAATGGAGGGTACTTTCACCTCCTTGTACTTTAATGCATGTTGAGTTCCCATGCATAGAATTAGCAATAGAGTTTGAGAGTGCAAACGTTATGTTTTTTCCATTTTTATTGTCAAATTTTGTACAAAGTCATCACAAGTCACCATACGAACACCTAACACACTAGAGCAGAGCCTTGGTAGAGATTTTTATAGAAACAATAATCCATCTTTAGCATTGAAGCCTCAAGTCTTCCTCCTAGTCTATGTATAGGCTTCAACTGTCCCAGTTTTCAAGCTTTCTTAATGTTGTGGTAACTATGATGATACAATATGTTGGCAGAAGTAAGAATCCAAAAATCAAGACATCAAATGAGGTATCCAAGAGGATTTCTAGCTTTCCTAAGGTTCTTTCCATCCAAGGATCTTCCTCATCTATTCCAAGATAGGTCATTCCTAGCTTTTTCCCATGATTTCCTAGCCATTTTTGTGTTTTCCTAACTAGGAGAAGGCTATTTTTGTTAGATCAACCCAAAAGGCCTTGATAAAATCAAATTCTAATGAAATCCTACATCATATTTTGGTTTTTTCTATGTAGATCTAAGGCTATTTTGCTATTTTTACCTTGGTGAATTTGATTTTTGAAAATAAGCTTGTTATTTTGGTGCTTTCGTTAAACATTTGATCATGGGGCTATTTTTCTTAGATCTAGGATGAAGAACTTATCAAAATTAAATTTTAACAATATCAAACCCTGTTAATTTAATACATTTTATGGTGGGTTCAAGTTTTTTTGAACATTTTTGCTATAATCAATGGCTAGATTAAGTTAGGTTTTACAAGTTTTCTGTTTTTTGATGAGAAAAAGAAAGCAATGTTATGTATTCTTTTATTAAGAAAATGGCTTGGGTTTGGAAAATATAATGTTATGGGTTTCTATTACTATGTTTAAGCTTTGCAATTGTTGTGGTTTCATTTGATTTGGATGTAAAATGATTAATTTGGATGCAATTGTTGTTAAGATTTTTCCTGTTGCCATTTTGTCTATGTTTTAAGGCTTTTTCTAAGTTAATACATGGTTTGGACTCAAGCATAATTCTATCTATGATGTTTTGGCTATAATATTTTGGCTACAATGTAAAAGACTATGAAAGGTTGTAATAATGCTATTGTGGAATTTCTTAAGAAAATTTTTCAACATACATCTTAGAGCTTTTTATAGAGGCTAATCTCATCCCTGACTAGGATGTATAAAACTTGTTAAGAAATTCTAAGTGTTGGAATATGGTTCTAATGGTGTTCATGGTTTTTCCTTGTAGGGTCTTGCTGAAGTCATTCCTCATCAAGGTTGAGCTTGTCATTATCTTATGTTGTATTAGCTATCCTATGGCCCACACCTCCTTACCTAACATGGACCTAGGGAGGAGGTCACTATCATTCCATCAATGGGCAAGGAAGTTTCTTACCTACCTTTTGAAGAATTTTAGTGTGATGATGTGGTCACACTTTTCTGCAAAGGTAGTTGTGATTATAGTGAAGACCTTGCTGCCAAGGTCTACATGTCTGGTTTCTTGATTCATAACTAATGATTTAGAGACCCAAGTAGTAAGAGAGCTAATTGATAACATCAGTGCATGACACCTCTCAGATATTTGGACGATGCAAGAGTATTCATAGTACAACATGAATAACACTCAAATGGTGGTGCAAAGAGCCCACTCCTTATTTCAAAATCATCTAGGCATCATGTACCAACTATAGGGGTAAGCATGGATACTATATGTTTTAATGTTTTGGTTTTATCTAATTGGTCATCTTTCCTAAATTATTTGTTTCACACACATCTTTTAGGTATAGGGTTAATGAGCAAGGCTTGATCAAGAATGATCAAACCTTAGCAATAGCTCACATTGTGTTGAATGAATTCAGCAAAGGCTGCAATATTAGACATGTCATTAATGAATATCTGAGAGGGAAATTTGATGAATACCCTACCAAGTTTGACCTTTTTTACAAGAAATGTGTGGCTATTAGCTTCCAAGGCTATCAACGATATGGGTATCACTACTAGGAGCCCCACATGAGCCTTGCCAAGCAAGAAGAAGAAGGGTGAGAAGAGGATAATTTTCTATGTTATAACTAATGTTTTATGGCTCTTTAGGGCTTAATTATTCTATGGTTTAAATGTGGCTATGCATTTGTCTTTAGCTTTTAGGGCCTTCCACTTCTATGGATGTCACTATACCCCTGACTAAACATTTTTTGGAAACTATCATCCTAAAGTTCAATGAGGTGGGGCTAGCATAGAAGTGGTTGAGGGGGCACGTGCTTGAGAACATTTAGGTAAACATTGCACATGCAAGTTTACTTGAGGTCTTCATGATGCCTAGCTTTGTTGTCCCTTCTGCAAAGATGCTAAACATTATCGACTCTTTTGAAGAAGGAGTTAATGTGTTCTACACCATGATGAGAGGCATATCAATTACCATTATCATTAATTAGGCCACCTTTCATGACCTATTTGGTGTTCCCACTGATAGGATAGTAGTTATCACCAAACCAATGAAGAAGGCTAGCCATTGTGTAGAAGTTAAGGAGTGGTTTGATGCTAGCAAAGGACACTTTGGAATTGCTCTTAATAGCTTTATGAACACTAAGTCAAATTATTTCTATCACTTATTTAGGTCTCATGCCTTTTCTAAATTTTTTTTGTAAAAGAAGGTAGATGACATTGCTTAGGGATGGACCTTAAAGAAAGCCTTGAAGAAGGGGACTTATTTTAACTAGGTTTCTTCCTTGGCTACTAGCCTCAAAGAAGAAATCCTAAAACTCTACATGGACTCCTATATGATAATCCCCATGCACTATGCATTTTTTGTAGGCTATCTAAATAGGCTCACAGAATTCTTTGTGGTGAAGAGGAATTGATCATGGGTGTACTAGGACCCCAAATAGCTCTCCAAGCCTTGGATAAAACATCTTTATCCAACTATTGAGGCTTAGAACCCACAAGAGGATATGGAAAATTTATTTTCTATGACCACCAACAACCTTGGTGTTAGTTGTTGTGAATCCTTTAATAGCATGGATGATGAATCATGCTTTGACTAGCTCTGATATTGGATACCTAATATTGGAGCCTTAACACCAAATACCCAATGTCAAAGCCTAGGATGTGATGTACAATATCTGATATTGCAAGGTATATGCCAACCTATAATTATACTTCTTGGGCTTACAATTTGCATAGAAGTTTTTCATGGTCTTTTCATAGAGTAGTGAAGCTTTTGCAGTTTGTTTTTTCTAGAGTTAGAATATTTTTTGAGTGTCCCTAGCAAGAGTCTAAGTGTGTATGGATCTTTTTTCAAACACTGATGTACCTAAGCACAACAATGTGATAGGAATAAAAACAAACCCTTTTGATTATCCTTGTATCACTAAGAATAGATTAATGTTTCCTTAATCCATTTAATATTCATGCACTTCACTTTAACAGATTTATTTAAGCAATTAATTTTCACTTGTTAATGAACATAAGCATGACCACCCTAAGCATACGTTTAGCACTTGGTAATCCAAAAATACTTAACATTTGGTAGCCTAGATGTGCTATACATGTTTAGGATGTGTATGAAAACTAGAAACTAGTACTTGTGTTAGGCTAGCTAGGAAGTAGATGAATTTGATCTTAAATTACTCTAACTTTCATTCTTGTTGTAGGAAATTAAACTTACAAAATATAAATTGATAAAAATCATGTACCTAAATTATACTTAAACCATATACTTAAGCTTCACAAGTGTAGTGGGGAAGACAATGAACATTCTCAATGCTCATTCAACTTCCTAGAATAGCTAGTGAATTGGAGAACTATAGGTCCATGGAATTCGACTAGATTATGCATAAATTCCTTAGTGATTCATATGGTTTCATGTAGGGGTACCTTGCTTCTCATCATTGGCACCATTTTTGGGGACATTTTAATTTTTCCATGCACTATCTAGGATTTAGTGAAACTTATTCAAATAGTTGGAATGAACCTTAGAGTCATATCACATCTTAATATTACTACAATAAGTTTTAAGAAGCACATTGCAATTTTTATCTCCTAACATAAAATGTCTTATTCTCACATGAGTGCTTCTCTACCCAAGTCTAATGGAGATCATTAGCTGGTGCCTCAACAATATCAAGTGATATATGCTCATACTGATGAGTATGTGCCTAATTTTACCTTCATCCTACACCAAGATGAATATATGCAATGGCATGACATGGAGGGAAACATCATGTTTTTGTCTAATTGATCCATTTCTACAATGCTCCAAAAAATGCTTATACAATGGGGTATCTAGGAACTTCATGTTGAGTATGTTGTGCAAGATATAGACACCTGGGATTATTGTCCTACCAAGAAATAACATCTACAGGATTGATAGTTAGAACAACATTATGAATCTATGAAGGGAAAAGGATTTAATGATTCCCCATTCCTGTTGTACCAAAAAGATGGTGGGGAACCCTTCTCTGGGGCTTTTCCATTTAGTGAAATTCCTCTCTTTGACTTTAGTGAAGGAGGTGAAAACTAGAACCTATAGTCCACAATTCATAATCTTGATTCTGGTAAGAATGGATCCAATAACAACAAAGGATCCAAAGAGGCAAGCCAAGGTAGGGACATGATCAAGAAACAAGATCATGATCATGGCCGTAATTGTTGAAGAGCGGGTAGCGGGCACTGTGATGATGCTAATCTTCCTTCCTCTTTACCTTTGTGTTCTTCTTCCTCTTCTAGCTTTGGTCACAACTATAGGAGGTAAGACCATGATGGAGGTGACCAAAATGATCGATGAGACCAAAATGATCAAAGGGACCATCAGATAAGACAATATCAAGGACATAAACATTCAAGAGAGGTACATCACCATGAATGAGGGGGTAGTAGATGGCATCATAGGCACCATAATTAAAGCCTCAATGAGCCTTTGCTTGCTACCTACATTATGCTAAACATTATAGAGGTAGTATGAATTCCAACAAGGTGTGTGAAGGATAGTTGGATCAAGAGGTTAGATATGAACAATATCCCTAGGTTCAAAGGGGGATATAACTTAGATCTACAGAACCATCTCCAAGATTTTCAAAATATAGAGAATGAATGGCAAAAAATTAAGTTTTTTCCAAGGACACTCATTAAAGAAGCAAAAAATTGGCATTGGTCCTTAGAACTGAAATCTATCAGATGATAGAGTACCATGCTTAAATTGTTCAATGAAAAATATCAAATGTACTCCAGAGTGTCCAACTTGAGAAGGCAAATCCAAGGATGAAAACAAGGAAAACATGAACCCTTGGATGCTACCATTGGCTACTATTATTCCTTAATGCACAAATGTCCTAGCCATGGTTAGTCTCAACTGGATCAACTTTTCCATATTGTAGACAAGATTCAATTAGAAACAAGGAGAACCCTTGGCATCTATGCTTAAGGAAAACTAGTAGAATTAAGTATCCATTAGATACAAAGGCTAATTGAGTAGGTAGCTAAAGAGGAAGGTGAATTAAGAAAAAGATAAAGTGAAGAAGAGTATAACCATGATCCTTCGATTCATAAGTGGGAGGTTCAATTTTCTGATAGTGAGGAAGAATTAGCACTTGATAAGGTGGTGAATAGGAAAAACTTGGTAATCCAAAAAGTTTAATTTGAAATTATGGCCAAGGTTGATCCCTTATGAAAATCCATGAATAGAAAATTTCAAGTTATCCTAAAAATTGTTGAAGAGTTCAAAGAACAAGGTAGTGATTGTAAGCACAGAAGGTGCAAGGAAATTGAATGTGCCTATCAAAAAGACAAGGGCAAGATTGCTACAATAGAAGAAGTTGCAAAAAGAAAATCCAATGATGATGGTGAATGTGACATTTTCTAGTATGAACATCATAAGGAATGTTTTCCCATAGTGTCACATTTATAGGAGTCTGGGCTCTATGCTTTGAATCCATGACTAATACAAAGTTAAACATCCAGAAGATTATCTTATCCTTAACATAATTTTAGGTAGTTCTACCAACAATAATAATATTATCCAAGAAAAACTCTCTTGCAACCATATAAGCAATATTAACAATGGAAGCAACCATGATCATGGGCATAGGCACCACCAAGGAAACAATATGCTTATAGATAACCTGATCCATATTGGTACTATGTTCAGCAACCTCTGTCTCCTCATGACTTCTCTAGTCATGGGTACTTTTCAATCTCACTACCCCTTTCTAATTATTATCAAACTCATTCTCCACATGAAAGAAGGGATTCCATCTTTTATACTTATCCCCCTCCTATCCCTACACATGTTACTCCTCCAATTGCATAGCTATCACCTACTCCACCTATGTAGGATGAACTACTAGCTCAACTACAAAAACACAATGCTACTAGGGTCATTAATCTACAACTGGTTCATCAACCAAGTGGGTTAGAGACTCAATAAAAGAAAATACCTTTCTTTCAATCCCACAATTTGCCTAAGCACTCAAGTACACTTGTGGTTGACAAAACTATTTCTTCCTCTTCCTCTATATCAAATTCTTTTGAGTCCCCTTAAAACTAAACATCACCTACAATCCATAGTATGATGCTTAGTCACTTCATATCTGACTGGATCTATGGTAGAATCCTTTCCAATAAATTAGCTAATCCTAAAAGTCCTCTCATTTATTTGTATATTGCTAGGAATGAACTATGCAAAACTCTTCTTGACTCAGGTTTTGGTATCAATTTAATTTCTCATAAGATGTACACAGCATGGAACCTACATCCTCTTAAGAAGAGAAATATCAAATTAGAATTGGCAGACTAGTCCATCACTGTTACATTGGGACTGGTAGAAGACATTGTGACCATTTTCTATGGGTGGTATTATCCTATTGATTTCCTAGTGATAAAGGTAGAGAACTGCAAAGGGGCCTTCCTAATCATCATGGGAAGGACATGGCTTAGCACCATTGATGCAAGAATGAACATCAAAGATTTTTCCCTACAAATATACAAAGAAAATGCATTTGGAAAGATTGAGAAGAAGCAAGTTCTATGCATCACGTATAGTGATATAAGGTGCAATTATGTTTAAAATCTCTAGGTAGTGAAATAAGCATCCATCTTTACATGCAAGAAATGTGCACCAAAAGTAGAAATTCAAAGGTATTTGTACATAACAGCCACAAAATAGGAGGGCACCCAATCGCTAAGCACTGATTCTAAGAACAACACACTTTGCATGAAATTGACTAAGAGGCTAGCATGTGCATATGTCATAGGCATGGATGAACTAGAGCAAGTTCATCATCAACTCTCTAATAATGCAAGTGATGATACCTATTGGGAAGAGTTGGAGATTCCTAAAAATGTCAAGCAAGAGCCCCTTGAACTAAAAATGCTACCAACTAGAATGGAATATGTGTTTTTTAAAAATGGGTAGTTGATCATAATCAATGAAAATCTTGCTCCAGAAAAGAAAAAGATGCTATTGAATGTGGTTGAAAAATGGTTAGTAGCTTTTGCTTGGTCATATCTTGAACTCATAGGGATTGATCCGAGGATATGCTAGCATGGAATATACATTAATCCAGCCATGAAGCCAAAGAGATAGTTGCAAAGATGATTGAACCCCAAACTAAAGCAAATCATCAAAGAGGAAATTAAACAACTCCTCAAGGCAAGGTTCATTTCTCCCATTGTAGCTAGTGAGTGGGTTAGTCCACTCATGATTGTGTCAAAGAAAGATGGCAAGTGGTAGGTCTACATCAATTTTTGGCTATTGAATATGGCAATATTCAAGGATAATTTTTAGTTGTCATTTTTTGATCAGGTGTCAAACAAAATATCTGGGCATTACTACTATAGTTTCTTGGATGGTTATAGTGGCTATAACCTAATCTAGATCATGCCAAAAGACTAGGCCAAGACAACATTCATGAGTCCCTAAGGGAATTTTACATATCATTAGATGCTCTTTGATTTGTGTAATGCCCCTACTACATTCCAATGCTTGGTTGTAAGAAATTTTCAATAGAAAATTGATAGTAATGTGGAGGTATTCATGAATGAATTCTCCACCTATGTAGCTACATTTAAGCAAGCCTTGGACTACCTTGAGTAAGTACTAAAATAATGTTTTGAGACAAACCTCAAGTTGAATTGGAAAAAGAGCCATCTAATGGTCCAAGAAGGCATTGTATTGGGGCATAGAATATCACAAGTAGGAATTGAGGTAGACGTTGAGAGAATAAAGGTCATCCAAGGAATAACTTAGCAACTAGAAATTGTCAAAGATGTTTGGTCATTACTTGGACACACTAGCTACTACCAACAATTCATAGATAATTTCTCTAAGATCAAAAAGTTGTTGGTGGAGCTAACAAAGAAAGATGTTAAATATGTCTAGACCGTAGAATGTGCAAAAACATTTCAACATGTAAAAGAAAAACTTGTAGAAACTCCAATTCTATAAGCACCAAACTAGCCTAGACCATTTTATATCATAATGGATGCATCAAATTATGCCTTAGGAGTCATTCTTACATAGATCGATGATAAGAAACATCCATATTACATCCACTGCACTAGCCAAAGAATTATGCATACACAACTGAACTACACCACCATAAAAAAGAATTGATGGTAGAGATGTTTGCTCTAGAAAATTTTAGGAATTATGTGCTTGGATAAAAGTGTTTATGTACATGGATCATAGTGCCATCCACTTCCTAATGAAAAAGCCAACAGCGAGCCTCTATGTCATACGGTGCCTAGTAATTTTATAGGAATTTGATCTTACAATGATAGATCAAAAAGGCACTAAGAATGTGGTCACTGACCACTTATCTTGGTTACAATGGGACAAAAAAGAGGAAGAAAACCCATTATCTAATATTTTTCCTAATGAATTCCTCTTTTTTGGGGCTATAACTAAACAATTTCCTAATGAGCCTAAATGGTATGATGGCATTCTCACCTATCTTCTTACCTAAGAGATGCTACAAGGGTTAGACCACTAGAAGAAATAGTAGTTTCTTCACCAAGTAAAACACTTTATGGAGATTAATGGACATCTCTACAAGGTGTGTTTTCATGACCTGGTTCGATGGTGTGCCCCTGATGCAAATCAACTAGGCATTCTCTAGGACACTCATGAAGGTCTTTGTGAAGGGAACTATGTTGGGAGACACATAGCCATTAAAATTCTGATGGCAGTGTACTATTGCCCAATAATCTTCAGGGATGCTCGCCAATATGTCTGCTCTTGTAAACAATGCCAATGAGATGGTGAAATGACTACCTAAATGGAGGGAGCTCAACAATGGATTCAACCATTAGAACCCTTCGACATTTAGGGCATTCATTTTATGGATTGCATCACACCCATGTCAAATGGAAAGGCGTACATCATAGTTGCTATTAACTATTCTACAAATTGGGTAGAAGTAGTAACCATCACTGACTGTACATCTTCTACTGCTACTTAGTTTGTATAAAAAAATGTTATAAAAAAGTTTGGTATACCATGTGCATTAATTTCTAAGAATGAAACTCACTTTATTGGCATGACTTTTCAGAAGCTCATGCAATGCTTGGGGGTTGAACATAAAGTCACCTTATGTTTTGGACCATAGTGGCCTTGGTATAAAAGGAAACTTATGTTTTTAGTGATTTTTTGTTTAAAACTTTTTATGGATTTTTCTAGTTTTGAAATTTTTATAAGGTTTTTAATGTATACAACATACATAAAAGTAAAGGGAGAGAAAGGATGTAATAAATAAGTAAGAATGCAAATGAAAGTAGAAACATAGGCTACATGCATAAAAGAGTAAAATAAAGTACATAAAAAGACATAAAAAGTTAACAAAGAAATGTTAGGTTACATGGCTATTGGTTATATGGTTATAATAGCATGGGGTGAAAGGGTTAGGATGTATCTCACTTATGTAAACTCTTCCTAATTTTTAAAAGATTAAAAAATGTATAAGGGCTATTCTATACAAGTTTGTATTCACCATCGCCTTCATTAATGATGTTAAAAAAAGTTCATTCCATAACGCATCCCATTTCCCATTGTGTTGATATTTTTTGCTTTCTATTCTTTCTTAGATTAATTTATTTTGTGGCTTAGAGCTTCTTCTTGAAGCTCCACCTTGGACCACTTCTCTATGTCCACATTGGTAACAGCTAAGGGTATTGATGTTATCATCATGAATGATGATTACACATTCCTCATAAGGAAGATGAATCTCTTGGTGGATGGATGAGGACATGGCTCATAGTTGTGCCAACCATGATCTTCATAAGATAAGGTTAAATCTTGATGTCTTCTCCACCACTAAGATATCCATAGTTATGGGTAATTACATCCCTATCACAAAATCCAAGGAGATAGACCTCTTGACAACAACCCTTGATCCAGTGAAAGACTTGAGAGTGGCTATTAATGTGTGTTGTATCTCCTCCATTAAGCCTAATCATTTAACAATGGTTCATGGGATAGAATTTGTTGTAGCCTCATCATCTACATGCACCCAATGCACCTTAAATTATCCTACATGTATGGCTATGAATAGGTGACCCCTACTTACATTGGTATTTTGGGGATTAGCCTTGATTTCACTATCAGAAAATACTAGATTGTTGACTTCTCCTTCCTTAGTGATGGAGGAACCATCACTACATGGATGGATTCCTCATTAGTAGGGATATCCTCACTAATGAGGATGGAGGTTGACATCCTGACTAATGCCTCATCATGCATGGAAAAATTCATGACTAGGTCATATAAGTTCATAGTTGTATTTTTCTGCATGAGGGACTGTCTGACTTAATCCATCACATTGAGAAATTTTTTGTCATTGGCAGTGGGCTTGTCATCCTAGTTGTGCATCAGTTTCTTCATGCACTCAAAAATGTGAACTTCAACCTTAGGTTGTTGTTGTTGGGGCTTCTCCTCATTCTTCTAGCTTTGAGTTTTGGTATCCTCCTATAGTTTGTTACTTGAAGCAGGTTGGGTAGAGGAGGTCATGGGTATAAATGATATGGGAGTGGACTTCGACAAACCCGATTCCTTCTATGTCTTAGTCTATTGATCACCCTTGTTGTTCGGCCTTTGCTTATGCTTCTTCCTCTACTTGGTTGAAGCCTTTTGGTTATTAGTTATTAGTTGTGAGGAAGATGCTATAGCATTGGCCACCATAGGACATTGTTGGATGGTTAGGTCAATTGGTTGGATTATGGTTGGCTAGGGTACCATCATGATAAAAGGTTTCCTCGAAGGCACTTAGGATGGCCCTCTCATGAAAAAAGGGATCTTGAGTTGGTGGAAGCTAAAGAAGGCCTTTCACATGAGGAGGTATTTGGATCACAAATGATTCTCTTGCAAGTCTCAAATTTTCATCTATGTTGAATGCTGAAATAACATAATGGCTATTATTAGCATTCAATGGGTCCTTGTACACTTGCATCAACTAATTTTGTAGTCAGACCAAATTGGAAGCATCCAAGAACAACTCTCCCCTATCTATCATTTTCTGCAAATCATCCTTTAATGCAAGGTATAAGTCTATGTTGTGGCTAGATAGCTATTGATAGTGGCAAAAGTGGCCTAGTTTAAAGTATGTAAGCAATTGAGGATCATCCTTTGTTGCTTGAGTGGGATCTTTGGCTATTTCACATAGCCACTCATGCTTCTTTCGAGCAACTTCAGTCATTTGTTATATTGTATGCATCCACTCTTCAACAGTTGATCTAGAAATTTTGATGGCTTCAAAGGTAAGGTAATGTACTTGCTTTAGTATTTTTGCACAAATTCTTGGCCTTTCTGTAGTTGATGTGATGGACTTAGAGGTTCAAGGGTTCTTATCATGGTTATTATTAGTAGGGGCCTTGGATGGGTTGGTCCTTAGCCCCTCGTCAATGGTCTTGGCATCTTTGGTCACTGTTGCATTGGACACATTTTTGTATTTACTATTCTTCTTCTCCCTTTGCATATGTTGATATTTTTATGCTATGTAGGCCAAGTCATGACTAGCCTCTGCAACATATTTTATATTCTTGGTCTAGGAGAATGCTTGGCTAAGGGACTTCAGGTCAAGGTAGTAAAGCTTAGACTTGATAAAGTCATTAACCACCCCCTTAAATATAGCCAAAAGGTATGTTTCAACTATAGGCTATGGTATTTCATTTAGTAAATCATGCCATGGTTGGATGAACTTTTGTAGAGGTTCTAGGGGTCCCTGCTTGACCATCATCAATTGGTCAAGCATGGTTTCAAGCTTTAATTATATTTGAAGTAGTTAACAAACTATGCTATCAAGTCCTCCAGAGAGGATAAGGATCCTCTAGGTAAGGTGTAGTACCAATCAAGTGCTTTCCTAGTCAAGGACATAGGGAAAATCCTAATGATAGTATGAGGCCATAGCTACAACAACAAGCACTGAAATCAAAAGGTTATAAGGTGAGCATTGGGATCATCTTCTCCATTATACATGTTGAATTTGGGAATAGTAACACCAAAAAGAAGTCTCAAGGATGGGATCATAGGATTAATGGAATCATCTTAGTAAAAATCCATGATCTTGATACTTTGAAAAGTAGAGGCTTTAAGCCTCTTCAAATCCTCCCTTAGGTCCTAAATCATTTAGAAGGCCTAATATGGGTCATCTAGTGGCCTTGTTGAATATTGGGCTTGCATACATGGCTGTGTTATTTGTTGTGAGGCTTGTGGCCTCACTATTAGTTATAGGATAGAAGGGAGTGGTTATGTCATGATTGTAGTTTGTGGACAAAACAAAGAGAAAGATGTTTATGCTAGTATCTAAGGCACAAATGGGAGAAAGGGGCTATGTGACCCTTGGGTTGCTTAAGGCCCCAAGGTAGGCCCCACATGGTTGGTCAATGGCTTAGCAGTAGTAGCCACTATCATTATTGGTCATACTAACCTAGATTGGGTAGTAGGTGACATGGAGAAATAGAAGGTGGTTGGGTGAAATATTGATTGTGTTTGGTGTGTGACAATGATTTGCATAGGATCACGTAGAGTAGGATAGGAGGAAGTAGAAGATGGTGGCACCAAGCCCATAGAGAAAGGTAATGTGTTACAAAAAGGAACTATGGCCTTGGGGGATGTTTGTTGGAACAACCCTCTTAGGCTGTTTTTGGGCTAAGATTCTACCCTAAATTCATCTTCCTCTTCCTATTATTCCTCTGAGCTATGCTTATCATCCTCCTCCTACATCTCAATTAATTAAGCTAGGATGCTAACATAGATATTTTTGAGGGGTATTTAGTCATATGGGGAAGGAATATACTCTTTGCTATTGCGATGGATGAGTTCAAACTTCCTTTTAGCTTCTAATTTTAGACATGGAATCAACATGCCAACTTACATTTTGGCACAAATGTAGTTGTAACAATCTTCATTTATGATCGCAAAGTTAGGACTTTTCCTCCTAACCATTAAAATGTACCTACACTTGATGATAGTAGGGTCTTTGGGATCATAGACCCTCATGACTTGTTGGCTAGACCCTTTGTCAATGAATGTGAAAGGAAACTTTGTTGATTGTAAGAAAGACATGACTATTTTGTTGAAAATGGCTTGAGATTGGCTATCAAATGTAAAAATAGAAGTAAATCCAAAGAAGTGAAATTCAAAAATGATCAAAAGAAGAAAAAATGGTTAAAATGGATTATTGACTATAAATAGCAAGTGGGGGTATAGCCCTTTACCAAAAATTGAAAGATGAAAAGGTGGTAGCAAACTTTACCTATGCTGGCTTCCTAGCTATCACACCCTCGAATGCCCATCTTGGCTTCCTACCTATCACGTCCTTGGATGTGGTAGGGGGTCAAGGAGGGGTGAGATGGAGGGATCTCACACCTTTCAAAACCAATGTTGGAGAAAGGAGGAAAAGTTTTATAGTCAAAATAAAAGCCTAAAACTTTCTCAAAATGGTTTTGGCAAATTATCAAATTTCATAATAAGGAGAAGGGAAAAGTATTTTTGATTGGTGTTAAGCTAATTTTGGTTTTATTGTTAAAATGGTAGCAAGAGATGCAATGTTTACATGTGGATGATCAACACTAGCTTTGGCTTTGGGAATTTCCAACAGATGTTATGAAAATTCAACACCCAACCACCTACAACTTCCACACTAGAGTTTCTATCGAAGGGGGGTAAGGAAAAACATTGGGTTTTCAAGGGAATTTCAAGGTTTCTACTTAATAAATCAAAAAATTTCAAAGGCTAACTAATGTTGGCAATGAGGGAGACAAATTTGGCCGCAAAAATCTAATGGAGGCCCTCTTTCGAGCACCATGAAACTATTGCAACAAAAAATCTTAGTCGGTAGAAAACCAAGGATTCTCAACCACTAATAGCATCAACCCCAAATCCTAGGGCCTCCAAGCAAAAAAAGGGATTTAAGATGCCCTGGAAAACTTGGTAGATTACCCAAGGACTTAGGGGGTGCAAAATAAGGGTGTAAAATATGGAAAAATTTATAGATCTAAAACCCAAAATGAACACAAATTACACACAAAAGTGTAACTATAAACTTTATTCATTAAACAAAGAATGAGCTTAGGAATGCTCAACAATCTGGATGCTTAGCTGCTCCTAATGTTTTTAAAACTCCTCTACTACTACTCTAAATCTACAACTTGGTTCACTACTAGGATGGCAAGGTGTGAAGGATAGAGGTTGTCAAGATGCTCCACACTGAGATTTGGCGATCCCAAAAGGGTAAAATTGACACTCTAGGCTCACAAGTCCCAAAGGGGGTAATAGGAATAATAAGGTTACAATGGTTCCACATTGTTAGGCCCCAAGAGGTTGTGTTTTTGCTAGAAAGCAAGAGCTCTTGGATGCCAAATGCTCAAATTATGCAAAATGCCAAGGTGTGGAATCTTGAAATGGTGTCAATGTATGGTTTCTATAAGGTTTTCACAATGGTTTGGCCTACAAATTGGTTGTAAATGGCTAAGAGATTAGTGTTGGCACATTTTGGACATTTCATGGAACAGAGATATGAGATGATTGAAACCCTCAAAATATTTCAATAGAACTACTGAAATGGCAAGATGAAGGTATTGATTCCTGTCATTCGCTAAAAAATATTGGATGAGATGGGATGCATTTATTCTCCCTAATTTTAATTCTCCGGATTATCAATCAAACTGATACTTAGCATGGGAAACAAGCATATGATTTTGCTTCTCAAAATTCACTAAGTTGGAACTTTTACGTGCCCATCACTTTTTTGGATATTCCATAGGTCTGTCTAACTCTCATTTGGAACATGCTTTGAGGTGGATTAGGTATACTAGAGTATTATCCTCATAGCAACATCATTGGTTGTATACATCATCAACTAAAGCATTCCTTGCATGGAGCCCTTAAGGAGGAAAGGCATGCATATCAGGGAGACCATAATATTATTGGTGGAAATAATGATGCACATATGAAAGATAGTGAATAGAAGGTTACAAGAGATAATGTGCCAATGATGATTGAATTCTTTATTGTTAGAAATACTTTCAAGAATTGATCATTTGGATAGTGGTAAAGAATGAGCAAGAGCTATCCTTAGGGAAAGGTGGTAGAAAATAGTGTTTTAGGCTGCCGAAATTTGTTGAAGGTATCTGCACTCTGCCTAAAATAATTTGGAAAGAATTTCAAAAGAAATACGAACTTGTCAAAGAATGGAAAAGCTTAGGCAATATGTTGATTAGTAAGCTATTAAAAGGAAATAGATGGCAAATAAACCAGATGATGTCAACAGGGCCCATCCCTAGGAGGAAATTATGGCAAATAATGCCTGGGATTCGAACCTTGGAGGCCTATTTTTACCGTTTCCAAGTACAGCACGCAGACTACTACGGCCACTAGTATCAACACCATCACCAAGCTTCCAAACTAAGGTTCAAGTGCAAGCATACGGAGGCATGCCAAAGCCTCAACATCCAAACCCATCTCCTCCTCTAATAGTTGGTGTTGCGCCATCAGCGCATCCTAGAGTCAGAGCATGTCGTTGTCAAGCCACTGATCCATACAGCATCGCACAAAGGTTACGGTGGAAAGAAAGATTACAGAACTAGGGTTTGGCAATATTATGAGCCTCCGCCATGGGGTGCAACCAATGAGCAAGGGACAAGTAACACATATGAAACCACCACTACAGTCCACGCCACAACAAAGAGATGGAACTGATCCACCTCCGCCACCTGCACATCGGCCATTGCCACAGCTACACACAACATCCTGTTCTGCGCCCTTTTGCAGGCTCCTTGTTTTGGCACAGCCATCGAGAATGGTTGTGATGGTGTAATCGTTGGAATTTATCCACGCTTGCTGCATCCAACGAAAAATGCCAAAACCCTCACTCACGCAATTGTTGGCAACGTAACCGGAGATTAAGGTAGTGCAGGATACAACATCTAGTTCAGGAATTTCACGAAAAACTTGGAGTGCGTCACCCTGGCTTCCATATTTGGCATACATGTGGATGAGCTTGTTGCACAGAGATTTTTCTAGGGGAATTACCAAAGCTACCTTCATGTGTAAGTGGATGTAGCGGCCATAGACTAGGGCTCTGTTTCTTGTGCAGCATTGCAGTAGGCATAAACCACTGCATAGCCTCCGCATAAGCCATCGATGGGCCTGCCCCTTCTGCATTAGCCCTTGCATGATTTTTCATGCATCAATACACAAACAGAAATGGGGATGAGAAGCCTAACTGCCACAACAGAAGTGGCAAGGAAGCAAGGAAGCTTTAGGCACAGGTGATGCGACACGTGCCAAAAAATTTCTGAGCAAGGCTAAATGCCTTGATCCTTCTCTGCCCATCGATGATCCCCAAGATATGGGCAAGTGATGCATGTATACATTGGTTAAATGACGATGCAACTATTAAAATGGAGCTGCTGGTGCTCACAATGCGATGCTACCAGTCTTCACTAGCAAGTGCGAGAGCTATCACCACTACAAGTCCACCAACAGAAACATGTGTGACCTGCCGCACATGAACACGGCACATCTGGAAATCATTTCCAGTGATAATGAAGATGGATCAGCTAGAAACACGTTAGCAATTTGGGCTGGCTTGTTAAATTCAATTGAGAAATATGTCTATCCAATTGTTGGTATTTGGTTTATCATTAACGTGGCTTCAGCATCATTCATTTTGCTAAAATTTGTTAAGCCCCTTATTTTACTTCAACGTCCTTTCCTTATCCACTTTAAAAAGGGCTGTTTTTATTCACAAAGGAAAGAGATTTAAGGGACTTTTGTATAGCATCATTTGTAAAGAAGACATTTGGCTATTATCCCTTTTATTCCTATGGAAGTTGTAACTTCCTATGATAGTTACAACTATGATATTTGTAACTAATTTTAATTTTGATTACCATGAAGACACTTGGCAATTAAAAAGGCCACTTGTCAACTATAGCTTTTTTGTCTCCATGGTGACCACTTGGCGACTGAAGGGCCACTTGTCAATTAAATGGGACACTTGTCACCTGCAGCTTTTTTATCTCTATGGTGGTTACAACCACCCAAAATTTTTGTAACTTACCTAACTTGTTGGGCAAGTAATCTCCTAACTTGTTGGGCAAGTTACTTGGGAGAGAAGTTAGCAAAAATATTTTGAATGTAACTACTTTTTGAACCCTATAAAAAGGCTTCAAGGGTAAGAAGAAAGATATAAGACACTTGGGGTCACACTTGGGATCACACATTTGGGGTCTTGAAAGATTTGTAAAGCAGATTGCTTGTAAAATGACTTGCTAAAGAAAATATTTCAGCCTCTTTGTCATAGTCCTATGAGTTATGCTTATTGTTTTTTATTTTGTTTAAGTTGTTTAGCTAGTGGTTTACATAGTATCATGCTTGGCAAGTAATTTTGGGATTTTTAGATTGCTCTTATTGTTCTTGGTGCACGATAGAAATTTTTATTAAAATTTTGCCATAGAAGCGCTTGTGTTTTAAAGCCTTAAAAGCATTTTAGTAGTGAATTTGGTTATTGTGCAACGTATCAGAACTACTATTGAGATCATTGTAAGAGAGCCTCTGCTTGTAGTCATGCCGTTGAACGATTCAATAGTCAAGAGGGTTTAGAAAATCTTTGGTATTTTGATGGGACCAGAATAGCTTTATTTTCTCTTTAAAGTGAATCTTCGTGGTATTTCAATCAGAAACTGTTAAGTCTTTTGAAGGTTATGTTGAATGCAATTGTTGACATCCATTATCTATCCAAAATGGAGTCTCGTATGTGATAGTTTACGTAGCAATTTTTTTTTCTGGTAGCATAGTAGGATTGTCTTGAAGAAATTGCTTATTTGAGCCTTGGAAGTTTGAACAATTCGTAGATATTGAATTTGGGATATATTTATTGTAAAGTGTTTACTCGTATCATTTTACCTTGTTTAAATATTTGAGGTCTTAACACAAATCTGCTTTCCTTTCTGTCTATTTCCATTGAATCTTGCTCTATTTCTAGTTTTCTTGTGGAACTATCTCTTTCTTTGGGGGAAATTAGAAGTAGATTCGCAGAGTTGTGATCAAATGTTTTTGTAAAATTTTATTTGTTACAAGTACGTATTATAAGGACCGCGTAGACTAGGCAATTGAACAAAATAGGAACTCTCAACAACTCACAGTACTTGGCAAAGTTGGCTGAATCTCTTTAAGATAAGTCATTTGTAGTTTACACAGAACGCAATTGTTTCATTTTCCACAACCGCACACCGCAACAGCACACACACATACTCACATTAACTACTGAGTCTATTTGGAGGTATCTAGGCCTTGGTGTTGCCAGAGACCAACAAGCACATAAATCCTGTTCAAGGACACTCGTTGGCGGTTGGGTCCCAAATGATCGCCAACAATTAGCTGCCAAATTGTTGCAAATTACTTCATGTTAAAGGAGGATATGTGAAATTCACCCCCATGCATCCTACTGGCTGACCCATTCACACTAGAGGAAGAGTGCTAATGCTAAGGGAGATGAGAGATCAATGCTAGGGGTGAAGGCTAAACCCCTCCATGCTAAGTTACCTCCTTTTCCACATTGGGGGTAGGTGAGATCCACCACCTTGCACTCCTCCATGTTGGCTTACCCACATCCACCACCCCACCCAACCCAAATATAGACACTAGGTGATTCTTTTNTGAAATTTTGCTTAAAGCTTCATAGGATGGGGTTACAAAAGTTACAACATGCAGAATTTAGTGGTGTTTTAAAAGAGAGAATTAGGATCATCATAGTCTTGTGAGACTAGGACACCGATCATTATTACTCAATATAAGTCCGGTAACATAACAAAATGTTTAAACGTAAAGATAAAATCAAGAAATTTGGAACCAAAGTTTTGTGCTAATGTGAAGAGGGATGTACCTCAAATTCTATCCAATACCTGAGTAGAGGACGGACTTACCAGCAGAATAGAGAGATGCTCCACGATAATCAGGCACAGTGCACGAAAAAATATATTAGAGAAGGATCTTTGTCCCTGTTTGTCTCACGGTGAAGGAGATTTACTTACCACGAAATTTCCATTAGGACATAGTCAAAGCAATGGATGTGATGATAGACACGGTGGACGCATTAAAGGAGGTCCGTGCTTCTGGTCGCAGATAGCAAAAGACGCTTTTCAAAAAATGATGGCAATCTCACAAACCAGATGCCAACCGGCAAGGCAAAAAAGAAAAAGACGAGGGAACATTCAAAAGATGATGGCAATCTCCCAAATCAGATGCCAAATGGCAAGCCAAAAAAGCAAAAGACGAGGGAAACATTCCTAAGGACGAAAGGAACATGGCTGGTAATGGCCAGCAAGCTAAAGCCAAAAAAGGAACATGACTGTTAATGACAATAAACCAAAGACAAGGGAACATTAGACGAGGGAACATAAAACATGACTGTTAATGGCAAGCCAAAAAAGCAAAAAGACATTCATAGAGATGAAAGGAACATGACTGTTACCTTGATATGTGGGGTTTTGTGAGCAGGTTTTCACACCGCTTAAATCCTTTGAATTGTGATAGTGTGATGAACATGACTGTTACCTTGATATGTGTGGTTTTGTGAGCAGGTTTTCACACTGCTCAAATCCTTCCCACATATACTTTTGAATTGGTTAGATACTTGAATTGGTTTTGTGAGCAAGTTTTCACACTGCTTAAATCCCTGCCACATATCTCACTTTTGAATTCGTTAGATACTTGAATTTTTATAAGAACCCATTAAACGAGGTTGGTGCTTTCCCTCCGCATAATCGTCTCGGCAGCCTGCACTCTGTCTCTTCCTGCCATGCCACCTGCACTCTGTCTTTTCCTCCACCGCCTTTGCCTTCCGGCGGGGCCTTTTTTCCTCCGCCGTCTCTTCCGGTCTTTCTTCTGTAAGAAATCTAACGTGCATCGAGAACCCGATTGCACAAGCGGAAGCATGTAAAAAATAGATCTCTTAATCTACAAATGTGCATGAAACAAAAATGCACAAATCAATTTGAAAAAATAGATTCAACTGACCTCTAGCCATTGATGCCATTGATGAATGTTCTGGATTTTCTTTCACACAGGCGCTCTACGGTGATGGTGTATGCAGACTGTAAGCGACTGTGAAAGGGACCTGAACTACTATACTGCAATTGATTCCTGGTGCCGTGTTCTCCCATCAAGAAACCGTAAGGCACCGGAACCAGTTACCATTTATTAGAAAAATATGAGACCATTACCGATAACAATGAATAGAAATTTCCAAACCTATCACATTGTTACATTAGAAAGTTGAATCGTTTTTAGGACTTTCCATGTTTACGTAGGAGGCATGTTTCCGCAATTGTCACAATGTAGGAGGCATGTTTCCACAATTGTTACAATCTCTCACTTGGTCTCCATATTTATTCTAATATCCAACTTTCAAGAAACAAATACATGAATCATGGAGAGAGTTCCTCTTAATGCGAGTAGTATCTTCCATGTATTACAATGTATTATTTCTCAAAGTCAATTCCTTTATATGGTAACTATAACTGTATGAACAAACCGAATGTTTATTCGCGGTCCAACCTTATGTGTGTGTTCTCTAATGACTTTATGCGCAA
>MNCI01026525.1:173077-270065 GCA_015680685.1 Gnetum montanum
GTTAAATATAATAGAAATTCCTCTGGGATAAAGTCTATTATATTATATGTGATTGATCACAATTACTTATGTGATCTAAAACTCTTAATTTATAATTTTGTATAATCAAAGATGTTGTGGCCACTCTTAGACTATACAAAATATAAGGATCACTAGTAAATGATTCAAAAATTTCTTTCTAGTTATACAAACGATTACATTATGCATCAAAATCAATGTTGACAAAATCAATATTGACTAAACTAGTGATATATTTTTCTGCTATTGTTATTAATGCAAGCAAATAGAAAATTGCCATAAAAGAAGAATTGAATTTTCATGAATGAAATAACCTTTTACCATGTGCTACACAGCAAGTAACGCAGAATGGCAACAATTTTTCAAAATTCTGTAAACTAGAAGCACAATTACCAGAAATAGGCACAATATGAAGCTACCATTTCGTAGTTGTACTGAACTAATCAAACTCTATTATTGTGTTATGGGTGTAGCAGTTATACCAATGCAAAACGGTATTGCCAGTTTGATGATATGCTTTATTTTGATGGAATTTGTATGATAAAAAAAACTAAACTTATCTACATTTCAAAAGGTGATTCCAACATGGGCATCAAAGCAACGGAAAAACACCACCATCAAATAAAATAATGGGTTGCGGATAGACGGTATGACAAACAAATAATTTTCTAAATGCTTGAAGAAGTTCCTAATTAGGAAGTGCCAGAAACCCTAACAGAGTACGCACTCGCACGAGGAATGCCAATGGATCAACAATAATTTAAGACAAACCTTCTATCGTTTCCAAAATCTTTACATAGTGAACTGGAAACATGTGTAAAAAGCCGCATGTAATAAAACTCCATCCAGTGAATAAATTAAATTGTAACAGTCCCTTCCCCAGGTCCAAAATAAGCGATTTAAAATCTCAGCAGGTTAAAAAACACAGCAACAGATTCAACCTCAAGCGGTTCTTACAATATCTCCGAACAATTGCCGCAAATCGTAGAAAACCCAGAAATCGCAAAAATTCGCAGACAGAAATAGTGCAGCAAAAACCAGAAATCGCAGAAAACTCAGAAAAACAAAACTAAGCATCAAGGCAGAGATCCAAATGCTCCAATACCAAATGTAAGAAATCTAACGTGCATCGAGAACCCGATTGCACAAGCGGAAGCATGTAAAAAACAGATCTCTTAATCTACAAATGTGCATGAAACAAAAATGCACAAATCAATTTGAAAAAACAGATTCAACTGACCTCCAGCCATTGATGCCATTGATGAATGTTCTGGATCTTCTTTCACACGGGCGCTCTACGGTGATGGTGTATGCAGACTGTAAGCGACTGTGAAAGGGACCTGAACTACTATACTGCAATTGATTCCTGGTGTCGTGTTCTCCCATCAAGAAACCGTAAGGCACCGGAACCAGTTACCATTTATTAGAAAAATATGAGACCATTACCGATAACAATGAATAGAAATTTCCAAAGCTATCACATTGTTACATTAGAAAGTTGAATCGTTTTTAGGACTTTCCATGTTTACGTAGGAGGCATGTTTCCGCAATTGTCACAATGTAGGAGGCATGTTTCCACAATTGTTACATCTTCTCCTCCGCATCATCTTGTGGTAGCAATGAAATTGTGATAGACCACCTTTCCCTGCTGCAATCTCTCGTTTACTCCTCATCATCATTGTCTCCCAGGAATCCTAGCTGATCTCACAAGTACCAAGGAATGATCCCTGCTGGACGAACTAAGAGATCTTGGTCTCTCTTTTTCTCATCGTCTTCGGGAATAAAAATGTGACAGGCAGCCTTTCCTTGAGTTCTATCTTTCACTCCAAGGTCGAATTTAACTGAGGTCTCTCTTTCCCTCCAAGGCCATGCTACTGCTTTCTTCTTTCTACACGGAAATTCCCTGCTTAATTAGGAGGAAGTTTCTCTCTTTGAACTAAGGCCCTTACCGCTTGAATCCTTCCCACATCTGTGACCTTTGAATTGGTTAGATACTTAGATTTGCAAGATCTTTCCTTAAGTTGAGCAATGGCGGAAGACACAGAGATAAGAGATGCACCTTTTGTTTTAACAAGAATGAACGGTCTCCGCTGTGGAGTATATCCTCATAAAAACACTAGACGGTTTGAAGTAAAGGTTAGGTATGTCCTGATTTCAATTCGAGGTGCATATTCTGAGATTACGTTGTTTCTGAAAGACATTAGTATGTACTTGTGTGATTGCAGGGATAACATGAGTTCATCCTCCAAGAGAAAATATATATGCTTTGGTAAGTAATTGTAACCCAAACTGAGTTTTGATGCTTTCCGCCTGCTTTTACTCCCGGGAAGATGAATTTGGGCAGGGTACCACTGGTGTGGAAAAGTTGCCGCTAGGATCACAAACAAAGCAATCAAAGCAATCATTGTCATAAATGACTGGACAGGTGAAAATCCCGATCCTTCCACTATGAAGCTGAACTATCGCTTAACTGATTATGATCTCAGTTACATAGCTCAGGTTTGACTGCAAAAATGGCTTTTTTTTTTATGCATTACGCTATGCATCTCTATTATAGGCTGCCCCCAAGTTTGATAACTGTCAATGCTTTAGCAGTTATAAGCTATTTTGATGCCATCTTTGTTCACCGGGGGAAAGTTCCAAAGGCATTGGCTTCTCTGAAAAATAATCACTAAAAACTGTTTCTGACTTCGAACGGTTTTGTGGTGCAGCTCAGGGCCATGCCAAAAGATGAAATGATCTGCAAACTAAGAAGTGAGGCCAAAGGAGATTTCAGCGCTTGTGCACAGGTGAGATTTAGATTCATGCCAAAAGATGAAATGATCTGCAAACTAAGAAGTGAGGCCAAAGGAGATTTCAGCGCTTGTGCACAGGTGAGATTTAGATTCAATGATCTTGTACATATAACTTTAAGTATGTCCAGGTTGCTTCCTCTATTGTACATATAACTTTAAGTATGTCCAGGTTGCTTCCTCTATTGTATGTTTGTACTGTTTGTGGTGGTTCCAGGGTTTGGTTCCCCAGGCTAGGGAAGATCTTGAGATTTTCTTCACATTCTGGATCTCTCTTACTCTGTTTTGTCAAAAACCAAAACACCATGCATGAACTATCATTACGTTTAGTGTTGCAAGTGGTCTGTCCCGTGGTCCTGCCTCCCGTTCTTGCAGAACGCCTCCGCTTGTCTGCTTCATAGTCGCTCGCTCAGTGCGTTTTTCCTTTCTGTTCAAATTATGATTCATATTATTCTAAGATCTTATCTTTCATATTATGATGATCCTTTAATTTGTACAAAATAAATGGACGGGATATGGTTGGGCAAATTATAAGTTATATTCCAATTATCGTGTTGGCCGGTTTGCCCACCAAATGCAAATGATGTACCAAATAGGATGGAAATGATGTACCAAATAGGATGGAAATGGAAGACCGAAGGAGGCTCTTATTTGTTGACGACCGATTCCAAATCGTTTTTTCCGCACGAGATATATATATAAAAATTTATAATTTTTTTTAAATATAATATAATTCATACATTAAAATCCTTAAATATTTAATTATGAATCTTTAAGTAAAATCTTAACTTGTTTCCCAAAGTAATATTTTTCAGCCTAATTATTGTTCTCAAATTTCATTTAAGTAAAATTTTTCATTGAAGTTTGATTTTAATTACTTCACAATGCATTTATTATCAAAATAAAATTAAATAATATTTATGTTTATAACAAAACTATATACAAGTAGCACACAAGAAAGTGCTCTTTCCTTAGCAAAGAATGGTTTAAAATGCCCTTGGTTCTCTTCAAAAATAAAAAATGCAATGGCCTATTATTAAAAAAAATTGCAAAACTTATGTGAGAAAATTGTGCATAAGTAATTACTATTTGTATTAGTTGATTAGTTTCTATAAGATTAATAAAAGTAGTTGAAACTTTATGCTCAAACATACTTTACTATTTTTGATTGCGGATAAATTATGTAAGTAACCACTTCATGCAATGAAGAAAGAAATATTTGGATTAAGGTACTCTTTTATATCCTTTGTTAAGCTTTCTATGGACAACTTATTCTCAACTTTTCTTACCAAAGCCAACAAAAGAATCTGAAATGGATGTCCTATATGCATAGAGGCTAAAACCATTAGTTGAACCTTTCATGAAGCAAATTTAGTTAATAATTTTATTATTTGCCTTTCTTATGTGATAATATCTAAACCAATAGTATTAATTACTGATGTTTTAGAGAAATCTTTCATGTTATTATGATGAGTTATACTATTTTCCAAGTTTTTCAAACTTGTATTTAAAATTTTTGAAAGTATTTTACATTCAAAATAGAGAAAAACATGCAAAAAGTCTTACAAATTCACACTATGATAAGGATTTTAATAAAACTTGGGTTAACTCAACTTCCAATTAGCCCAAAATCTAATGCTTCTAATGTAGGGATGAACCATTTAAGCTATGAGGATTTTGTGAAATAAAAAACCCTACTTGAAAAACTCCTGCTTAGCCTAAATTATAATGCTTTTAATGTAGCGATGAACTATTTAAGTTATGATGATTCTGCAAATTATACAACACTACTTAAAATTATCTATTCGGTATTTTGAGGTTGGTTGGGCTTAATTGCATAGGTTCAAGCTTCTGTTTGCATGGTTTCTTCTTACCACATCAACTTGTAGAATCAACTATTAGAACTATTTTTTAGCTTTACAACAAATTATGCTTTTAATGACTTCTCTCTCTACAACATTAGCTTCGAGAAGAAGCGCTCATTTGAAATCGGCCTTTAGAAGCATTTTTTTAGTTCTACAAAGGCCACCCAAAATAAATGCTATATTCTAAATGATAAAGATAACTTGAGGAAATTTGATGCAAAAACTAATTAAGGAATTTTCTTGGATATTCTTTAGTTAGTAGAGCATATAGTCTATTTAAAAAAAGAACTAATGTAGTAGAGGAAACCATCATTGTCAGAATACATGATTATGATCTTACTAATCATGAACCTGATGATGAAGTCATTTCCAACCAAAAATTATCTAGCCCAGCTTTAGTGCAAGATGACAAAAATTTAGAAGCTAGTAATGATCATGAAGAGGAAGAAAATGATGATGATCAAGAGATGTCTACCACTCTACCAAAACTGCCAAGACTTTGCAAATCACATTCTCTCAATGATGTTATTAAGGAAGTTCAAGATGATATCTGCACTAGAAGCCAATTTAAAAAAATATGTGCCTTCTCTACTTATCTCTCTTAGCTTAAACCCAAAACCTTTAGAGTAGATGAAAAAGAGAAAGGTTGGATTTTTATCATTCAAGATGAACTTATTGAATTTGCTAGAAATTATGTATGGAAATTAACTCCTAGGCTCTCTAATAAACATGTTATTGGAACAAAATGGGTCTTTAGGAAAAAGACTAATGATAATGGAAATATCAATAAAAACAAAGCTAGATTGGTTGCCAAAGAATACAACCAACAAGAAGGTATAGATTTTGATGAAACTTTTTCCCCAGTTGCTATGCTGGAATCTATTAGACTTCTTGTTGCCTATGCTAGTATTAATAAAATCAAGCTCTATCAAATGGATGTGAAAAGTGCTTCTTAAATGAAAACATTCAAGAAGAAGTATACATTGAGAAACCTGAGGGATTTGTTGATTCAACCAAGATTGATCATGTTTGCAAACTTAAAATAGCTCTCTATGATCTTGAACAAGCTCCAAGAACTTGGTATGAAAGGCTTTCTCAACATCTCATATTAAATGAATTCACAAGGGGTAAAGCTGATGTTACATTATTTCTTAAAAGAAAAGGTAAATATATTTTAATTATTTAAATCTATGTTGATGATATAACTTTTGAAGGCATTAACGAAATTCTTTGCAAGAAGTTTTCTGATCCTATCCAATCTGAATTTGAAATGAGCATCATGGAAGAACTCAAGAATTTTCTTGGGTTTCAAAACTATCAAATCCCTGATGGAACCTTCTAATATCAAAGCAAGTATGTAAAAGATCTTCTACTAAAATAAGCTTTGGCTAATGTTAAGGTTAAAAGTACTCCAGTGACTACAAATTCTAAACTTGTTAACGATGATCAAGCTAACCTAGTTGATCCTAAGCTTTATAGAGGTATGATTGGTAGTATTCTTTATCTAACTACTGGTCGATCCAATATAGCCTTAAGTGAAGGATTGTGTGCTAGATATCAATTAGCTCCAAAAGATTCATACTACTAGGCTATTAAACAAATCTTTGACTACTAAAAAGGTACTACTAACTAGGGCCTTTGGTATCCAAAGGATTCCTCCCTTGTGAGGCAGATTGGACAAGATTTCCTAATGATCATTGTATCACAAGTGGTAATTGTTTCTTCTTGGGAAGAAGTCTCATTTCTTGCACAACCAAGAAGCAAACCTCTATAGCTCTTTCAACTGTGGAAGCTGAATCATCTCTATCAACAACTATTGTGCTCAAATACTTTAGATGAAGGAAACTCTCAAATATTTAGGCATGCATGTAGACTCAACTTCTATTTATTGTGATAAAAATAAAATCATCAACATGACCAAGAATCCAATTCAACATTCTTGTACCAAACATATTGAGATTCACCATCATTTCATATAGGAAAATACATAGAGTGGTCATGTCAAACTAGAGTTCATTGGATCAAAGAGTCAACTAGTTGATGCCTTCACAAAATCCTTTGATGAACATCGATTGGCATCTTTATGTAAGAATGTGGGGATATGACCTTCTACTATCATGTGAGTATTTTTCATTCTTTCTATTCTTATCCCAAATAAAACAAATCGAGAAAACATATAAATTCAAAGCACCAAAAATATTTTCTTTTCTCTATGCATCTATTTATTGGGAGTTTATCTCATCTTTTTAGTTATGTCCAAAAAGGGGGACAAGTAAAATGTGTTATTATTTGGACAAGACTAACACATTTTCTTATGTTTTTGACATTACCAAAAAGAGGGAGACTGTGGACATTCTGGTTTTGGTATGTTAAAACATTATGAAAAATGAAAAATAAGTTTGTTTGTATACATGTGTAGGTCTTGTGCTTGCAAGAAAGGAACTTGGATTGAGAAAAGTCATGGATAAGGAATGATGTATTCAAAAGATAGAGAAAGATGAACAAAGACATATTTGGAAAGTAGTAAATGTCTTGGTATATTTGGGATGGACTCAAAGAAAATTTAGAAAGACATCTTTAGAAATAGAAAGATGTCTTTTCCCAACCAATGATTTCTTTCATGAGGCAAAGAAATCTTTAAATAATGAAAACCAAATATAGAAAGATGTCTTCCATTGAGCAAAGATGTCTTTCAAGATAGTGACTTAAGAAAGATCTCTTTTAGGAAATAAGTACATCTTCCTAGATAGGAAGGAAAATTTAAAGAGATTTCTTAGTGATAAGAAAGACATCTCCCATGACTGTTAGTGACCATTAGCTCTCTATTGCACAAGATTTCAGAAGGATTTAGCAACATAGAAACTATAAGAATACTTCATATGCAATGCGAAATGTGCAAGACTTCTTGTATTCATTTTACAATTGATGAGTGCCCTAATATTGTGTATGCAATATTAGGTACACAATATCATAGGCTTGGAAACGATGTTAGATATTTGATATCTCTATTCCTATGTTATCCTATAAATACAACATTGAGGCATGTGGTAGAAGAAGTTCAAGGGTAGAGTTTCTAGTCAATTTTTAGTTTTTTAGTTCTTATAGTCAGTTTTGGTGTTCTTTTCAAGTGCATGCCCACAATGTGATGCTTGTAATTGTACAGAACCTTTGTTCAAGTGTGACGTACTTGGACATGCACATGATCGACAATAAAGATCAAGATTACTCTATCATTGGAGCATTTAGTTAGCTTTGAATTTTTTTAATTGTTGATTATTTATTATTTTTTTCTTAGTTAATATTTATTTTATCATCATTTACAATTCTTGTTGTTAACATGGAATGAGTACACCTTAATCATGAACATTTAAGTGTAACTACATGGTAACCCAGTAGTGTATCGAGTCATGCTTCGAGTGATGTGCACTTTGTAATCCTAGAAGTAGTACAGGAAGTCTGAGATGCATACGGATGATTAGGAACAGATGTTCATCGCACTTAGTCTAACTTAGATCTTATTTCCTATTGCCCATTAGCTTAATTAAGTTATCTCTTATTGTCCTTAGGAGTAGCATAGTAGTAGGGATCACATCATACACCTCACTCTAGACCAAACCATACGTGACAAAGCAAAAACTAGTTCAACTAGAAAGATAGCGAACTGTGATCAATGTATAACCATCTAGGTGTCACAACTAGTCCATCCATGAAGTTCGACTAGATCACAAATACATGCTCATATTCGTATGGTTGAGCATAGGGGGTACCTCGCCACTCATCATTGGCACCGTTTCTAGGGATGGTGCTAGTTATCTAGATTAGTTATATCATATAAGATCGTTGTAACAAGGTATTAATGATATATTTTTTAGATAAAGAAATTAAATTCAATTAAGTCACACACAATTCATGCCAATTCCTCTTTCACAATATAGTGCTAAGACAACATCTTGCAAGGTAATTCACTGGATAACCAATGAAATTTATGATGAAAAAGAAGTTTGAAGTACTCAATCTTATGTAGGAGTTTCATATGTTCATAGACACCCCAACAATACTCAAGGACTTTTTTCATCCAACTTAGACACCTCTAGTGTAGATGGGACATTCCCTAGAATGAGGAGGCCTATAAGTCCTAGGACCTTCTCAATGGGTAGTAAGAGTACATTAGGGGATGATTGGGAGACTTACAAGTGTCATGACTTTTAGTTCCCTTTCTTCCTCTACTCTTTCAAGGTTAGGTTGTGACACAGATGACTATTCCTTTAGGGGTTGATGTAGAAATAAAAATTAAACCCATAGGCAAAATCAGGAATGCCAACATGAACATAGACAACATTGTCCCAACTCAAAAAGTCACAACATATTTAGTGATGATGAACCCCTTCTAGCCACTAAGAGCCTAATGCATATAATAGAGGCCATTCAGATATCCCGTAGACATCGTAAGGAAAGCCATCTACCTAGGCTTGATTTAAACAACTTTCCTAAGTTCTTAGGAGGCTATGGTTCAAATCTGCAACATCATTTACAAGCCTTCTATAATGCCTCTGTATGGAACAACATTAAGAATGGGTGGCAAAGGCTTAAGCTCTTCCCTATGACACTTGTTGGCCAAGCTAAAGTATTGTACAGGTCTTTAAAATCGAATTCAATTCACTATTGGCCTACAAACCTATGCAAGAGTGTCAGCCTTGAGGAGAAAAATCTGAGAGTGGAAACAAGGGCAACATGAACCCTTGGACATGGCCTTAGAAAGATATTACTCTTTGTTAAACAAATGCCTAGGCCATGGGTTTTTCAAGGAAAGGCTAATGTATCACATCATGGATGGGCTCTGTAATGAAACAAGGGAGACCCTAGGGATGTATGCCCCAAGTCAACTATATGAACTATGAACCCATCAATTCCAAGAGCTTATTAAGTGGGTAGCAAAAGAAGAAGGAGAAATAGCCAAATGGGAGAATGTTAAAAAATCTCAATAGGACCAAACTCTTGAAATAACAAAGGTCCATAATTATGAAGAGGAGAAATCAACTAACCTTGAGGAGGTGAAACCATCCCTACCTTTACCAATACTAAAATCAATAGATGAAATCAAGGAAAAGATCAACAAGATGATGAAGTGGATACGTGAAAAATGTGGAGAATATGCAGACATTATTAGAGGAAGACCCACATAAGATAACTTTGACAACCAAAACAAACAAAGGATACCAAACCTAGAAATAGGACAAAACACCATTCGAAAATCAAAAAGAAGGGCTAAAGAAAATGAGATAGGGGCTCAATCACAAATCATAAGTATGAATGCAATGTTTGCCTATACGATCACCCAAAAGGATAATGCCCAATCTCGTCACATCTACATGAGCATTTTGGAAGAATGTTACATCTAGGTTTCATACAAAACTACATGGTTGGATGCATCCCTACTCCACAACTTTATGAACAATCCCACAACTCATCATACTATCTATGGGAAAATTCCTACCAACCTCAGTACTATGCTCAACCGTACTAGCAAAACCCCTAGTCATGGGGGAGGCCATCAACAAATTGGCCACACCCTTCATATCACTCAAAACGAAGTGCTTATTATATTCAACACCCTATTTCTCCAACTGGATCAACATCCTCTACTTCACCTCATCATTATCACTCCTATGAGTATCATCAACCCATGTCCTCTCTTTTGAGATCACCACCTCATGTTCCTTACACTCCTCCTTACTCTTAATATTCTTATCCTTCATCTCCTTCTACATCACCACCAGTTGTATTAGAAGGTTTTGCACCATAGCACCAATCAATGAACATTACTTGTGCTACTTCTATTAACAATAGTGGTAGTCCTCCACAATGTCAAAAGCGTTATTTCTTTAGGCATAGCCATAGAAAGAGATGACACAATTCTGAAACTACTGCATCCTCCAACTTAGCACAATCCCAACATAGTGATGCACCTTTCTCTTCAAACTTAACACCTCCTGTTACCTTATCTAAGCCACCAATTAATACTCCAACAAACATGTGGCCCAATAAATATAACAACATGATGAGACATATCAATCTTACTAGGGTCATTAATCTACAACTAGTTCATCAACCGAGTGGGTTAGAGACTCGATCAAAGAAAAGACCTTTCTTTTGATTCCATAGTCTACCTAAGCCCTCAAACACACTAGTGGTTGACAACATTGTTTCTCCCTCTTCCTCTATATCAAATTCGTTTGAGTCTCCTTCAAATGAAATATCATCCATGATCCATACTATGATGCTTAGTCTTGTTCTATCTAATTGAATCTGTGCTAGAAACCTTCCCAAGAAATTAGTTGATCTAGGAAGTCCTCTCATTTATTTGCAGATTGATAGGAATTAACTATGAAAAACTCTTCTTGACTCAGGTTTTAGTATCAATTTAATTTCTCATGATATGTACATTGCATGGAACTTGCCTCCTCTTAAGAAGAGCAATATCAAATTAGAATTGGCAAACCAATCCATCACTATTCCATTGGAACTAGTAGAAGATATTGTGATCATTGTCTATTGATGGGCTTATCCTAATGAATTCCTAATGATCAAGATAGATAACTAAAAAGGGGACTTCCAAATCATCATGGGAAGGACATGGCATAGCACCATTGATGTAAGCATGAACATCAAATATTTTTCCCAAGAAATATCCAAAGAAAATGCATTTGAAAAGATTGAGAAGAAGCCAGTTCCATGAAACATGTATAGTCATATAGGGTGAAATTATGTTTAAAAGCTCTAGGTAGTGAAATAAGCATCCATCTTTGCATTCAAGTAATGTGCACTAGAAGTAGAAATTCAAAGGTATTCGTACATAGCAGCCACAAAATAGGAGGGCACCTAGTGGCTAAGCACTGATTCTAAAAATAACACACTTTGCATGGAACTAACTAAGAGCCTAACATAAGCATATGTCATAACCATTGATAAACTAGAGCAAGTTCATAATTAACTCTCTAATAATGAAAATGATGATACATATTAGGGAGATTTGGGGATTCCTAAAAATTTCAAGCAAGAGCCCCTTGAACTAAAAATTCTACTAGTTAGACTAGAATATGTGTTTTTAAAAAATGGACACCTGGTCAGAATTAATGAAAATCTTGCTCCAGAAAAGAACAAGATGCTATTTAATGTGGTTGAAAAATGGTTAGTAGCTTTTTCTTGGTCATATCTGGAACTCATAGGGATTGATCTGAGGATATGCTAGCATGGAATCTACATTAATCCAGCCATGAAGCCAAAGAGATAGGTGCAAAGATGATTGAACTCCAAATTGAAGCAAATCATCAAAGAGGAAATCGAACAACTCCTCAAGGCATGGTTCATTTATCCCATTGCAAATAGTAAGTGGGTTAGTCCACTCATGATTGTTCCAAAGAAAGGTGGCAAGTGCCGAGTCTACATCAATTTTCAACTACTGAATATGGAAATATTTAAGGATCATTTCTAGTTGTCATTTGTTGATCAAGTATTAGACACAATATCTAGGCATTACTACTATAGTTTCTTGGATGGTTATAGTGGCTATAACCAAAGCCAGATCATGCCAGAGGACTAGGCCAAGACAACATTCATGAGTCCCTAGGGGACTTTTGCATATCATTAGATGCTCTTTGGTTTTTGTAATGCCCCTACTACATTCAAATGCCTAGTTGTAAGAATTTTTCAATAGCAAATCAATAGTAATGTGGAGGTATGTAGCTACATTTAAGGAAGCCTTGGACTACCTTGAGTAAGTACTAAAATGATGTGTTGAGACAAACCTTAAGTTGAATTGGCAAAAGGGTCATCTCATGGTCCAAGAAGGCATTGTCTTGGGGCATAAAATATCACAAGTAGAAATTGAGGTAGACCCTGAGAAAATGAAGGTCATCCAAGGAATAACCCACCAACTAGAAATTGTCAAAGATGTTTGTTCATTACTTGGACACACTGGCTACTACCAACAATTTATAGAGAATTTCTCTAAGATCACAAAGCTATTGGTGAAGCTAACAAAGAAAAATGTTCCATTTGTTTGAACCGCAGAATGTGCAAAAGCATTCCAACATCTAAAAGAGAAACTTATAGACAGTCCAATTCTACAAGCATCAAACTAGTTCAAACCATTTCATATCATGATGGATGCATCAAATTATGCCTTGGGAGCCATGCTTACATAGATGGATGAAAAGAAACATCCATATTACATCTACTATGCTAGCCAAAGCATTGTGCATGCACAATTGAACTACACCATCATAGAAAAATAATTGATGACAATGGTTTTTACTCTAGAAAAGTTTAGTAATTATGTGCTAGAATAAAAAGTGTTTATGGACACGAACCATAGTGTCATTTTCTTCCTAATGAATAAGCCAACAGTGAGCCTCTATGTCATATGGTGGCTAGTGATTTTATAGAAATTCCACCTTACAATGGTAGATCGAAAAGGCCTGAGAATGTGATCACTGACCACTTATCTTGGTTATGATGGGACAAAAAAGAGGAAGAAAACTCACTATCTGATATGTTTCTTGATGAACTCCTCTTTGCTGGGGCTATAACTAAATAATTTCCCAATGAGCCTAAATGGTATGATGGCATTCTTACCTATCTTCTCATCCAATAGATGTTGCAAGGGTTAGACCACTGGAAGAAATAGCAATTTCTTCACAAGGTAAAACACTTCATGGAAATTAATGGATACCTCTACAAGGTGTGTGTTGATGACTTGGTTCAATGGTGTGCCACTGATGCTAATCAACTAAGCATTCTCTAGGACACTCACGAAGGTCTTTGTGGAGGGCACTATGTTGAGAGATGCACAACCATTAAAATTCTAATGGTAGGGTGCCATTGCCGAAAAATTTTCAAGGATGCTCACCAATATGTCTACTATTGTGAACAATGCCAATGAGATGCTAGAATGACTACTTGAATGGAGGGAGCTCAACAATGGATTCAAGTACTAGAACCTTTCAACATTTGGGGCATTGATTTCATGGATCCCATCACATCCATGTCAAATGGAAAGGCGCACATCATAGTCACTATTGAATAGTATACGAAATGGACAAAAGTAGCAGCCATCACTAACTGTACATCTTCTACTGCTACTTAGTTTGTACAAAAAAAAATGTTGTAAATAGGTTTGGTATGCCATGTGCATTAATTTTTGATAATGGAACTCACATTACAAGCATCACTTTTTGGAAGCTCATGCAATGCTTGGGGGTTGAACATAAAGTCACAACACTATACCACCCCTAAGAAAATGGTCAAGATATGGTTTCCAATAGGAAAATCACAAGGATTCTAACAAGAACTATTAGCAAATATGGGAAAGACTCAAGTACAAAACTCAACTATGCCCTTTAGACCTACTTCTCAACATGGAAACTTCCTATAAGCTATTCTCTCTATGAGCTTGTGTATGGAAAATTACCAACATTTCCTATTCAATCCAAGATTCATACACTTTCAAAGACCTATGACCTTGACCTTGACTTGAGTCTAGAATAAAAGGAAAGGCTAATGAATCTCAACTTGCTAGATGAAAATCGATTGGTGGCCTTAGCATCTAATGAGTTGCAAAAGTCCTATAGCAAAAAGCACCATGACCTTAAAACCAAAAATTTCAAATCTCAATTGGGAGACAAGGTTCTTTATGGGAACCCCACACACATACCTCAATGAACTAAGTTCTAGATGTTGTGGGAAGGACCTTACATCATTTATCAAACTTTTCCTTCTGATTCCATGATGATCTATAAAGCTGAGAGTCCAAACAAGAAGTAGCTAGTTAACATACAACAAGTCAAATCTTTCTACTAGCATAAGCTAGCAGATACAACAAATGCCTCATTGAATGGACAACCATGCTACATATTTTTGATCTCCTCCTTTCAACTTAGTCATGGGGGATAAGGGCCACCCATGCTAACCATATAAGTAGCTCCTTAGTTTTTCATCTTTCTATTTTTACAACTTTTTGTTTTGCACATTCTTTATTTTATATCTTCTTGTTTTCATGTTATTAATCTTTTCTCATATTTTTTTACACCATCATTAGTACATTTGTTGTTTCTTTAATATTTTACACATTCTTTTATATTTTATTTTTTCTAGTGTGTTTTTCTAAGTTTTTTTTAATAAGTGCTAGGCACAATGGTAATTCATTACTTGATGGTGGTGCATACTATTTAGTTATTTGATCGTCCATGTTTAGATTCTAGCTTTGAATTTTCTTAGGGATGATTAGGACATGGTTTATTTTTCATGCAACAAGCAGTGAATCCACAACATCCACCCATCCACAAACTCTATGGTTTTCATTCTTTTGGAAATATGCAGTTCCTTTTTCATTAATAAAACTTTAACAAATTCATGATTTTGCTAGTTTATGAAATTGGAAAGGATTCAAAGGTTTGAACAAGGTGTGACTTCAAGGAGATTTGGTATTCTTTATGCCTTTCTTCTTGCTTGGGTGCATGTGTGTTTTCATGGATTCCTTACCATTTTTTGTTTACCAATAAGATGAAGTTGAATACATCTTTGCATGGTGTGGTTTCCATTTATAGAAAAAAATGATGGGAATTCAAAGCATAGCCCTTAGATGCAATAAATAAACATGTCTGTGCATGGTGTGGTTTCCATTTCAAAAAAATTGATGGGAATTCAAAGCACACCCCTTAGACATGGTATGGTTCCCATTTCAAAAAAAAAGAAAAGAAAAAAATGATGGGGATTCAAAACACACCCCTTAGACAAAATAAATAGCCTACAAGTACTAGTTATGGGACTAGAAAGTTATGTTACCCATGCCTAAAGGTGCCCTTTAATTGAGGCCCTTTGTCACTTCTTACATGTTTTTTCTCCTCTAATAAGAAATGATGGTTGTTTTGTGGAAGCACTCTCATGTCTCAAGGAGGTGAACTAGTCTTATAATGGTGATGTGAAGTCATTAAAATGGTTGGTTTTGGTCTGCACTAAGGATGGATATTATCATTTCATTTAAGCATAAAATTCACAAGGGACTTCATGTAACCTTGATCAGAAACTCCATTCCACTCTCTCTCATCTATTTATACTTTTCACATCTCACCTCACTACCTATTTCATGTTCTTGTTCAATGTCTAATTTTAATGTGTTAAAATTCATAGGTAGTTTCCGTTGGATTTTTGTACTTAACCTTTTGTACCCATTAATCATCCATAGAGCCTACGAACTCCTTAGTTTGAAGTTATGCAAGGCCAATAAAAGAACTATGCCTGCTTTGGGGAGGACCTACTTGCATATCTTTTGGTTGGGTTAGTTAAGTTCTTTATCCTTAGATACTTAGTTAAGTTCTTTACCCTTAGATACATTTACAATAAAATCCTTTAGTTTACCTCATCAATGACATCTAATTATGCACATCTTTACAACACTTCACTAAACTTTCCTTTTTATTATTTTGAATTCGTATACCTTCTTCAAATATTTTCTTGTATAGAACCTTTTCAAATTTAATGGACTGCTTATCTATTTTACCCTATTTGTCAGCCTTCCCACTAACACTCCTAAAGGAATCAATCTATCATAATCACAACCTAGCCAAGTGTAACCACCGATGAGACAATGTACTTACTAGCTATGTGTTACACATTGCATACTAATTCGTAATTTTGTTGTGATTGTAGTGCGAAACATGAACTAAAAGTGGGACTATCTTTACCAAGGATGATGTGGAAATACCATACAACAAGAATCATTCATGATCGTTGACTCTTCTCTCTCACTCTTCAGCTACCAAGAGGGATGGGTGTTAGTTTTTCCTAGGGTGTTCACTTCTCTTATCATGAACATCCAATTTTATAAAGATTGTAACTCTATACACTTGGACACTTAGAGTCTATTTGTTCTATCTAAGTCAATTTTTATGTTAGTCAATAATCCCATACCTACTTTGTATTTTATAAAGAACTTGTTCCTCCTCTTCTTCACTCGAGGACAAGTTTTCATTCAGTCATGGAGGTATGATGAATCATGTTTTGACTGGCTCCAATATTGGGTACCTAATATCAGAGCCTTGACATCGGATACCCAATGTCAGAGCCCAAGATGTGAAGTCAAATATCCAATATTGTGGGTTATATGCCAACCTAAAAATATAGCACTTGGACTCATGATTTTCATAGATGTTTTTTTATAGTTTTTAGATAGAGTAGTGAAGCTCTTGTAGTTTGTTTTCTCTAGAGTTAGAATATTTTCTATGTGCCTGCAGCAGGAGTCTAAGTGTGTATGAATCTTTATTCGAACATTGATGTACTTGAGCATAGTAGTGTGACAAGAATAAAAATGAATCCTTTTGATTATCCTTGTAGCACTGAGAATAGATTAATGTTTTCTTAATGCATTTAATATTCATACACTTTATTTTCATGCACTTCACTTTAGCGCACTTTAATTAAGCAATTGATTTTTAGTTGTTAATGAACATAAGCATGACCACCTTGAGCATATGCGTAGGAATTGGTAACCCAAAAACACTTAACGTTCAGTAGCCCAGTGATGAGCTGCAATATCGCTTACATGGTATCACATCCTCCACGCAATATCACATACACGATATCGCATCCTGCCTCATCTTCTATAAATAAGAGGTGGCACCCTTGGTTCCAAGGCAATTAGACTTAGACCCTTAACCAGATTCTTGCAGTTTTGTTATTCCAGAGTTAGAATTATTTTTTTGTGCCCATAGTAGGAGTCATAGAGTGAATGGATCTTTATTCAAGAAATTTGTACCTGAGCACAATTTTGTGTACGGCAATAAAGAAAAACTTTATGATAAACCTTATAGCATACATATTAAGCTAATTAGTAATTAATGATTTTTTAATGCTTTTCTAGTTAATTAANGATATTAATTAACTAGAAAAGCATTAAAAAATCATTAATTACTAATTAGCTTAATATGTATGCTATAAGGTTTATCATAAAGTTTTTCTTTATTGCCGTACACAAAATTGTGCTCAGGTACAAATTTCTTGAATAAAGATCCATTCACTCTATGACTCCTACTATGGGCACAAAAAAATAATTCTAACTCTGGAATAACAAAACTGCAAGAATCTGGTTAAGGGTCTAAGTCTAATTGCCTTGGAACCAAGGGTGCCACCTCTTATTTATAGAAGATGAGGCAGGATGCGATATCGTGTATGTGATATTGCGTGGAGGATGTGATACCATGTAAGCGATATTGCAGCTCATCACTGGGCTACTGAACGTTAAGTGTTTTTGGGTTACCAATTCCTACGCATATGCTCAAGGTGGTCATGCTTATGTTCATTAACAACTAAAAATCAATTGCTTAATTAAAGTGCGCTAAAGTGAAGTGCATGAAAATAAAGTGTATCAATATTAAATGCATTAAGAAAACATTAATCTATTCTCAGTGCTACAAGGATAATCAAAAGGATTCATTTTTATTCTTGTCACACTACTATGCTCAAGTACATCAATGTTCGAATAAAGATTCATACACACTTAGACTCCTGCTGCAGGCACATAGAAAATATTCTAACTCTAGAGAAAACAAACTACAAGAGCTTCACTACTCTATCTAAAAACTATAAAAAAACATCTATGAAAATCATGAGTCCAAGTGCTATATTTTTAGGTTGGCATATAACCCACAATATTGGATATTTGACTTCACATCTTGGGCTCTGACATTGGGTATCCGATGTCAAGGCTCTGATATTAGGTACCCAATATTGGAGCCAGTCAAAACATGATTCATCATACCTCCATGACTGAATGAAAACTTGTCCTCGAGTGAAGAAGAGGAGGAACAAGTTCTTTATAAAATACAAAGTAGGTATGGGATTATTGACTAACATAAAAATTGACTTAGATAGAACAAATAGACTCTAAGTGTCCAAGTGTATAGAGTTACAATCTTTATAAAATTGGATGTTCATGATAAGAGAAGTGAACACCCTAGGAAAAACTAACACCCATCCCTCTTGGTAGCTGAAGAGTGAGAGAGAAGAGTCAACGATCATGAATGATTCTTGTTGTATGGTATTTCCACATCATCCTTGGTGAAGATAGTCCCACTTTTAGTTCATGTTTCGCACTACAATCACAACAAAATTACGAATTAGTATGCAATGTGTAACACATAGCTAGTAAGTACATTGTCTCATCGGTGGTTACACTTGGCTAGGTTGTGATTATGATAGATTGATTCCTTTAGGAGTGTTAGTGGGAAGGCTGACAAATAGGGTAAAATAGATAAGCAGTCCATTAAATTTGAAAAGGTTCTATACAAGAAAATATTTGAAGAAGGTATACGAATTCAAAATAATAAAAAGGAAAGTTTAGTGAAGTGTTGTAAAGATGTGCATAATTAGATGTCATTGATGAGGTAAACTAAAGGATTTNTTGAATCCAAATGCTTATCTAGTTCAACATCATGTTTTCCCAACTGGATCAACATAGTCTATCTCACCACATTATCATTCTTCTTAGTACTATCAGCCCATGTCCTCAACACAACCACCACCTTTTTTACCTTACACTTCTCCTAAATTTCAACATTCTTAATCTTCCCCTCCTTCTACATTGCCACCAACTATTCCTGAAGTGTTTGCACCATAGCAACAACCCACAAACACTACTTGTGCTACTATTTCCAACAACAGTGAGAGACCTCCTCAACATCAAAGGTGTCCCTTCTTTAGACATGACTGTAGGAAGGGACAACATAGTTCCAAGGCCACTGCATTCTCCAACTCATCACAAGTCCAACACTGTGGTGCATCCTTCTCTTCGAACCCAACGCCTTGTGTCACTTCATTAGGGTCACCAATTAACACTCCAACAACCATATGGCCCAATAAATATAGCCATGGAGGGCAACATCTTGATCCTTGCATACCATCTTATTGTCTCAAGTATCATAGTGGATCAACTCTTTACCTGAGAACACATCTTATATATTGCCCCACTATGCTTACTATAATCAAGTATGTGAACCCCAATGGGGTAAGTATGACCAAGTTTCGATATTTCCAACATGCAAGGATCCTCATCTTTCATTTATTAATCCTTGCCATGCTCAACCATTTAGTTATGAGGGATATACCTCATTCTAATAACAAGCAGGATTAATAAACATTTTTCATTCTCTTTAATTTTACAAATTTTTATTTTGCAACATCGTTATACTTTCTCATTTCTTTGTGTGACTGTTTGTTTTGTTTTTGTTTTTGTCTTTGTTTGTTGTTTTTATTTTTTTATATTCATCACCTAATAAGTGCTCATGATGGTGGTATGAACTGTATTCTATTGATTGCTAATGTTTGCTCTTTACCTTTGAGTTATAATGTTGATACTAAGGTATGGTCCTTTTGATATAATAGGCAATGAGTCAACGTCATCCATGCATCCATGAATTTCTATGGTCTATCTTGGATTGAAACTGTGCAGTCCCCTTCTCTAATAATAAAACTATTAACAAATTGGTGACTAGGCATTTCTCAAACTAAGGAAGGTCTCAAGGACTGAAAAGGGTGTGACTTCAAAGGGATTTGATGCATTTGTGCTATCTATTCTCTTGGGTGCTTAGATGTTTTGTTCTTGAGTTTTCCTTACCATTCCAACATTGCTCCATTTTCAGGAAGCTAAGCCAATAAAAATAAGTCTTTGCATGGTGTGGTTCTCATGCAAAAAAAAAAACACATAGAAAACAATGAGAATTCAAAGCACACCCCTTAGAAAAAATAATAGTCTAGGCTACAAGCACTAGTTATGGAACTAAACAAACATGTTCCCTCTAACTAATGACCTCTCTCGCTTCCTACTTTTTCCTTTCTCATTTACTCGGAATGGTGGTGACTCTTTGGCGAAATCATTCTTGTTACTTCAGGTGGATGAATTGGCCAAGTGTATTAATTCAAAGTCACTAGATGTGGATTGTTTGAGGCTAGATTTGGAATGAGATCTATTCAGTCACATTAACCATAAATACATAAGGGGCTGTACACCACCTTGTTCTTGGGACTCCATTCCATTCTCTTCTCTCCATCATTCTTTCTCCACTTTCCACCTCATTGTCGGTTGTATCAGTAGTCTATATTTTGGTTGATGCATTGTTTTCTCTTTGGTGAATTCTTAGGTTAAGTCTTTAACTCTTGCTCCCAAATGACATTTCCAGAGCCTACAGACTCTTTGAATGTGGGTTTTTCAGGGCATAAAAGGGCATGAGCCTACTTTGGGGAGGACCCACTGGCATTCCTATTTGGTTCATCAATTAACTTCTTTCCCTTAAAAATTCCCGCAATCAACATATGTTTTGTTCATTCCCATCTCTAAGATCCATTTTATTGGTGTTGCTATTATTTCTTTTTGTCCATATTTCTTATTCCTTACCTTTTTCCATTCTATTGCTACTGGAGGATTGCTCTTGGTCATGGGGGCCCTGGTTTAATTTTTTCAATTTTTCCTAACCCCTACACCTTGGGTAGTCACTAGTGTTATATCTATAGAATCCGTATTGGCCATATCACAACTCAGCCAATGGACCTTACACCGAGGCAAGGTATCAACTATATTACGATTTACTTATCCTTGCTCATATGTGACTATGTTGTGTGTGCAGATGGTAATCATACAGCAATGGACTGTATCTAGAGAAAACACTCAAGATAGACTGGTTTTGGAATGGTTGTGCAAGGAACAAGATTGATGGCACGGTTGTGGATGGACAACAGAAGGCCCAATCTTGGCATCAGTAGCAACACATCTTCTCCTTTTCTCTCTTCTCTCCCAGCTACCAAATAAGGCTAGATGTCAATTGTATATAGTGTTCACTCTTGTGGTCATGAACACTAATGTTTTCATGTATTGTAATGATTAATCCATTCACACGTCATCCCATTCATCATTAGTTGTCATTCAAGTAAATAATCCCATACCTTCCCAATATTTTGTAAGGAACTCAAGGATGAGTTTTCATTTAGTCATGGCGGTATGATGAGCCATGATATCATGTACGTGATATCGCATCTTCCACACGATATCACATCCTGCCTCATCTTCTATAAATAAGAGGTGACACCCTTGGTTGCAAGGCAATTAGACTTAGACCCTTAGCCAGATTCTTGCAGTTTTGTTATTCCAAAGTTAGAATTATTTTTGTCTGCCCACAGTAGAAGTCATAGAGTAAACGGATCTTTATTTGAGCAATTTGTACTTGAGAAAATTTTTTTGTACGGCAATAAAGATGAACTTTATGATAAACCTTGTAGCATACAGATTAAGCTAATTAGTAATTAATGATTGTTTAATTACTTTCTAGTTAATTAATATCTTTTCAACCTTCAACCCCCTTAGTTAAATACACTCAGTATGACTGCTTCAATCATGCGTGTAGCACTTGGTAACCTAGTAATGATTAGCGTTTGGTAATCCTAGCAGCGTTGCACTAGTTTAGGATGTGTATAGCAAGTGCGAATAGATACTAGTGTTAGGAACATTTAGAACTTAGTTAATGAATAGTTAATGTAAGTTAGCCACTTAGTTCTCTCTCCCTCTCCTTTATTAGCAGAAGACATAAAAAATACAAAAGCTATAAAAATCATATACCTCAAGCTTACTTAACCATACATCTTTGACAATACAAGTAAGTTTGGGAAGATAACAAACTGGGATCTACAAGTAACTATCTCGATATCACAACTAGTCCATTTGCAGAGTTTGACTGGATCATGCATGACACACTCATATTTGTATGGTTGAGTGTAGGGGTACCTCGCCACTCATCACCCATCAACACTATATGTGTTTAGGATGTGTTTGGAAAGTGGAAACGAGAACTTATATTAGGCTAGCTAAGTAGTAGATGAATTAGATCGTAAATTACTCTACCCTTCATTCTTATTGTAGGTGATTAAACTTACAAAACATAAAATGATAAAAATCATATACCTCAATTACACTTAAACCATATCCTCAAGCTTCACAAGTGTATTTTGGAAGAGAACAAATGTTCTCAATGCTCATATCATTTCCTAGAAGAGCTAATGCAGTGGAGAACTATAGGTCCACGAAATTCAACTAGATCACACATAAACACCTTAGTGATTTCTATGGTTGGGCATAGGGGTACCTTGCTTCTCATCAATGCGGAAGGCACCTCTTATGTTCCCAAAAAACCTCAAGAGAGCCCAATGGTTGTGTGCTGAGGTGATTGGGATAGCCAAGGCTAGTTTAAAACGGCTAGCAATGGAAGCACCACTAGCAGTAGAGCCACCCTCCAAGTAAAGGATTGTATTCAAGATCCCATGCTTAGATCAGGTAGTTGCAAGTACACTCTAATTATGTTTTTGGCTATGTTATGTCCTATGGCTATACTTTCTAACTTGACTAATGGCTTATGGCTACAAGTCAATAGTGGAACGTAGCAGCCCAAGTTGTCACTATGGAGGAAGAGCAACAGCAAGTAGAGGAGACACATAGACATGTAGAGGAGAAGGAAAAAAGATGTATAAATATCATGATAGAGGAAGAGTAAAGGTATCTAGAGGAGGCACTATTATAACAAGATATGGAGCATCTTAATTCCTTATTCAGTAAGCCACGTCCTAGGGAGCCTCTAATCAAAATCCCTAATGATGATGATGATGAGGATAAGGATGTTAGTGCAAGTATTCCTATTCTTTATTCATTATTGGCTATAGTTTTACATTTTATTTCTTAGTTCTTACTTATCCAAGGATTGTTATGTTTATCATAGTTCTTGAGCCACTAGTAGAGGCTTCTACATTCACGTTTTGAATTAAACCATGGGTAGAGGGTCCAAACAAGATAGAATTCGTGCACAAGATGGAATTGACTAGTTGCAATAAGTTACACCCAATATTGGCAAGGATAATGTTTTTCTATGCATTAGTTATTTTTCTAGTTGCTATATTTTACACTATGGCTACCTTAGATTGTATATCATGTTTGTGGTTATATTTTGGTTAATTTTTCAATGCCACAAATTACATGGGATTCAATCCAAGACATGGAGTTCGAATCTTTGTCTAAGCTTCCTCTTAACACCCCACATGTCCCCCTGAAGTTGTACAAAACTACCATTGATCTAGTGGTTTCATGAGCAAAAGCTTCATGGGAGATCCATAGGTCCATTGAATTCCTATGGGAACAAGTTGTGGGCTTAATGAACGGAACAAGATGCAAGTTGAGAGGATCTAGGATCTTTAGGAATGTAAGGCCATTTTGGAGGCCCAAGTGGATAACTGAAGAGATTTTTAGATGAAAGAGATCACGTGGGCCCACTATTGATGCATCATCCATAATAATGTTGCCCCCTCCTGAGAGTTTCATGAGTAGTAGATGTAGATGGACTTGGTCTCCCAAAAGGCATAGGATTGGAAGGATTATAGTGCTTGGATCCTAGAGTAGGATAAGACAAAAGGATCACAAGGGAAATTATAAGGTTGATTGGGAGGCATATCTAAAGTGGATAAAGAGGGAGATAACTAAAAGATAGAAGAGAGATCTATTTATCTAGGGCATTCAGGCTAAAAGTGTTTTTAACCTCTTTAAAAGCACTCTAACTATGTTTAATTCTCATACTCCATAGATTACTACAGCTACAGATGAGGTCTCTATATCTCCAATCTCATGGGAGCTACCATCATCAATGAGTGTAGAGAAAACAAACATCTTCATAGGCATAAATTTTGGGGACATTAACTAGGCAAATATGATAGAAGACCATATTCTCCAATGTTTAGAGATTGGCCTTCACCATCTTCCCCAAGAATTTGTAAAGCTAGATTTTCCACAAGTTTGATGACATTTTATGTTTTACATTTTAAGTTTTAGTCTCACATGGTTTATGCCATGGTTTTGGTTATGCTGGTTATTGATTGGTTGTGTGTTGTTATGTCACAAGCACCATATTATGTTGGTAGTCCTAGTAATACAAGAAATGATGATGATGATGATGCACCACCTCCTACTCCTTTGGATGCCGCTTGGCACCACCTACTGCATGATGTGATAGACTTTGATGATTTTTGGTTTGGTTTATTTTATGTTGGATGTGGTATGGCCTATGTTGGCCAATACTTGAGTTGTAGACATTTTAACATTTACGGTTTATGGTTTTGACATTCATGTCACATAGTGTGGTCATGGCTATATTAATTTATTTTAAGATATTTTAAATTTTAAGTTTTGATTTTTGTTTTGGCTATATATGTTGTTGATTACCTTACAGCTTCAAGGTTATAAAGTTATAAATGTTGAAAATAACTATGTGTAGAATTGCAATGTTGGCTATGTTAAAAATAGTTCAACTATAAGATTATGAGTGACCATAGTATAAGGATTTCTTGATAGTTTTAAGCCATGGTAGGCCACACATTTACCACCAATTTAAGGCCATGATGGGTTGTGATGCTAGAGTCTTAGTGGATTATGACATTGGTTTAAGGCCTCGGCAAGCCATGATGCTAGTTTAAGGCCTCGAGAAGCAGTGATGATAGTTTAAGGCCTCAACAAGCCATAGGTTCACCAGTTTTGGGCCATGGTGGCCTTTTTATAAAAGTAAACTTATTTTTTCGGTGATTTTTTGTTTAAAAATTTTTATGGATTTTTTTCGTTTTGAAAATTTTATAAGGTTTTTAATGTTTACAACATACATAAAAGGAAAGGGAAAGAAAGGATGTAATAAATAAGTAAGAATGCAAATGGAAGTATAAACATAGGATAATGGAAGTAGAAACATAGGATACATGCATAAAAGAGTAAAATAAAGTACATAAAAAGGCATAACAAGTTAACAAAGAAACATTAGGCTACATGGCTATTGGTTATATGGTTATAAGAGCATGGGGTGGAAGGGTTAGGGTGTATTTCACTTATGAAAACTCTTTCTAATTTTTAAAAGATTAAAAAATGTATAAGGGCTATTCTATACAAGTTTGTATTCACTGTCACCTTCACTGATGATGTTAAATGAAGTTCATTCCATAATGCATCCCATTGCCCATTGTTGATATTTTTGGCTTTCTACTCTTTCTTGGATTATTTGATTCCATGGCTAGGAGCTTCTTCTTGAAGCTTCACTTTGGACCACTTCTCTAGATCCATGTTGGTAATAACTAGGGGTACTATGTTATCATCATGAATGATGATTGCACCTTCCTCATAAGGAAGGTGAATCTCTTGGTGGATGGGTGAGGAAATGGCTCATAGCTGAGCCAACCATGATCTTCCTAGGATAAGGTTAAATCTTGGTGTCTTCTCCACCACTAAGAAATCCACAGTTATGGGGAATTTCTTCCCTACCACAAAATCCAAGGAGATATAACTCTTGACAATAATCCTTGATCTAGTGAAAGACTTGAGAGTGGCTATTGATGTGTGTTGTATCTCCTACATGAAGCCTAATCATTTAACAATGGTGCATGGGATAGCATTTTTTGTAGCCTCATCATCTATATGCACCTAATGCACCTTAAATTGTCCTACATGTATGGTTATGAATAGGTGACCCCTACTTACCTTGCTATTTTGGGAAATAGCCTTGATTTCACTATTGCAAAATACTAGGATGTTGACTTCTCCTTCCTTGGTAAGGGAGGAACCATCACTACATGGACATATTCCTCATTAGCAAGGATATCCTCACTAATGAGGATGGAGGTTAGCATCTTGACTAATGCCTCATCATGCGTGGCAAAAGTCATGACCAAGTCATATAAGTTCAAAATTGTATTTTTTTGCTTGAGGCACTATTTGACTTAATCCATGACATTGAGAAAGTTTTTGTCATTAGTAGTAGGCTTGTCATCCTAGTTGTGCTTCAATTCCTACATGCACTCAAAAATATGAACTTTGACCTTAGGTTGTTGTTTTTGGGGCTTCTCCTCATTCTTCTAGCTTTGAGTTTTGGTATCCTCCTTGGGTTTTTTAGTTGAAGTGGGTTGGGTAGAGGAGGTCATGGGTATAGCTGATATGGGAGTGGACTTCGACAAGCCCAATTCCTTTTATGTCTTAGTCTACTAATCACCCTTGTGGTTATGCCTTTTCTTATGCTTCTTCCTCTACTTGGTTGAAGCCTTTTGGTTATTAGTTGTGAGTTGTGCGGAAAATGTTATAGCATTGGCCACCATAGGACATTGTTGGATTGTTAGGTTAGTTGGTTGGGTTATGGTTGGCTGGCATACCCTGATGATAAAAGGTTTCCTTGGAGGCACTTAGGATGGCCCTCTCATGAAAAAAGGGGATCTTGAGCTGGTGGAAGCTAAAGAAGGCCTTTCATCATAATGAGGTATTTGGATCAGAAATGGTTCTCTTACAAGTCTTCAATTGTCATCTATGTTGAATGTTGAAATAACATAAGGGCTGTTATTAGCATTCAGTGGGTCCTTGTACACTTACATCAACTGATTTTGTAGTTAGACTGAATTGGAAGCATCTAGGACCAACTATCTCCTATCTATCATTTTCTATAAATATCCTTTAATGCAAGGAAGAATTCTATGTTGTGGCTAGATAGTTAGTGATAGTGGTAAAAGTGTCCTAGTTTAAAGTATGTAGGCAATTGAGGATCATCCTTTGTTGCTTGAGTGGGATCTTTGGCTATTTCACATAGTTGCTCATGCTTCTTTTGAGCAACCATAGTCATTTATTATATTGTATGCATCCACTCTTTAATATTTGATCTAGAAATTTTTATGGCTTCAAAGGTAAGGTACTGTACTTGATTTAGTATTTCTACACAAAATTTTGGCCTTTATACAGTTGATGTGATGACCTTAGAGGTTGAAGGCTGCTTGTCATGATTATTATTAGTAGGGGCCTTGGAAGGATTGGTCCTTGGCCCCAGGTCAGTGGTCTTGGCCTCTTTGGTCATTGATGCTATGGCCACATTTTTGTATTTACTCTTCTCCTTCTACCTCTGCATATGTTGATATTTTTATGCTATGTAGACCAGGTCATGACTAGCCTTTGCAACATCTTTTATATTCTTGGTTTAGGAGAATGCTTGGCTGAGGGACTTCAAGTCAAGATAGTAAAGCTTGGACTTGATAAAGTCTTTAACCACCCCCTTAAATATAGCCAAAAGTTATGTTTCAGGTATAGGCTATGGTATTTCATTTAGTAAACCATGCTATTGTTGGATGAACTTTTGTAGAGGTTCTAGGGGTCCCTGCTTGGCCATCATCAATTGATCAAGCATGGTTTCAGGATTTGAATTATATTTGAAGTAGTTAACAAACTAGGTTATCAAGTCCTCAAGAAAGGATTAGGATCCTCTAGGTAAGGTGCAGTACCAATCAAGTGCTTTCCTAGTCAAGGACATAGAAAACTCCTCATGATAGTATGAGGCCATAACTACAATAATAAGCACTCGAATCAAAAGGTTATAAGGTGAGCATTGGGATCATCTTCTCTATTATACATGTTGAATTGGGGAATAGGAAAACTAGAAGGAAGTGTCAAGGATGGGATCACAAGATTAATGGGATCATCTTAGTAAAAATCCATGATCTTGATACTTTGAAAAGTAGAGGCTTTGAGCCTCTTCAAATCCTCCCGTAGGTTCTAAATCATCTAGAAGGCCTAATCCAAGCCATCTGGTGCCCCTATTGGATATGGGGCTTCCATACATGGTTGTGTTATTTGTTGTGAGGCTTGTGGCCTCACTATTAGTTATAGGATAGAAGGGAGTGGTTGTGTCATGATTGTAGTTTGTGGACAAAACAAGGAGAAAGATGTTTGTGCTAGTATTTAAGGCATAAATGGGATAAAGGGGGTATGTCATCCTTGGATTTATTAAGGCCACAAGGTAGGCCCCACATTGCTAGTCAATGGGTTAGCAATAGTAGACACTATCATTATTGATCATATTAACATAGGTTGGGTAGCAAGTGGCATGGAGAAATGGAAGGTGGTTGGGTGCAACATTGATTATGCTTGGTGTGTGACAATGATTGGCATAGGATCAACTATTGTAGGATATGAGGAAGTAGAAGATTATGGCACTAGGCCCATAGAAAACTGAAATGTGTCAGAGGAAGGAACTGTGGCCTTGGGGAATGTTTGTTCGAACTACCCTCCTAGAATGTTTTTAGGCTAAGATTCTACCTTGAATTCATCTCTCTCTTCCTATTATTCCTTTGAGCTATGCTTATCATCCTCCTCCTCAATCTCAATTAATTGAGCTAGGATGCTAGCATAGATATTCTTGAGGGGTATTTAGTCATTTGGAGAAGGAATATACTCTTTGCCATTGTGATAAATGAGTTTGAACTCACTTTTAGCTTCTACTTTTAGACATGGAATTAACATGTCAATCTACATTTTGGCACAAATGTAGTTGTAACAATCTTCATTTATGATCAAAAAGTTAGGAATTTTTCCCCTAACCCTCAAAGATTACCTACACTTGATGATAGCAAGTTCTTTGGGATCATAGACCCTAATGACTTGCTAGCTAGACCCTTCGTCAATGAAGGTGAAAGGAAACTTTGTTGATTGTAAGGCATGACTATTTTTTTTTTTGAAAATGGCTTGAGATTGGCTATTAAAGATAAAAATAGATGCAAATCCCAAGTGAAATTCAAAAATGGTCAAAAGAAGAAGAAATGGTTAAAATGGAGCACTTACTATAAATAGCAAATGGGGGTATACCTATTTACCAAAAATAAAAAGATGAAAAGGTGGTAGCAAACTTCACCTTGGCTTCCTAACTATCATGCCCTCAGATGCCCATGTTGGCTTCCTACCCATCATGTCCTTGGATGTGGTACAGGGGAAAAGAGGGGTGAGGTGAAGGGATCTCACACCTTTCAAAACCAATGTTGGAGAAAGGAGGGAAAGTTTGATAGTCAAAATAAGAACTTGAAACTTTCTCAAAATGGTTCTGGCAAGCTACCTATTGATGCTAACACTTCCCATGCTCTCATGGGGCCATGATTATCAATGTCTCTATTTCTCTCTCTCAATAAGCACTATAAAAATAATGCAAGGGATGGTGACAGTGAACGTTACTATCAAAGATTGCTAAATTAGGACTTTCAAATCTTTCACCAATCTCAATCAATAATAACATTCATGGAAATAGTTACCATAGGAACATGGTGGGGACTTAAATTGGAGATCATGGGCTACAGTAATTTCTTGGTGGTTACAATGGCTATTCATGGTGGTAGTTACCATAGGAACTTGGTAGGTGGTTTTGGTAGAACGTGGGTGCCATTATGAGATGGTCATACTAGCTATAAATAGAGGTAGATGCAAATCAGTCCTAAAAGGGGGGTCTTGCTATTAGTCTTGAGGGGGTGGCTTCATCTTTAAAGGTAGTGGTTTCCTCCTTTCTTTTCTTATAGTTTATAGGCTTCTGGCTGATCTTCAAGGAGGGTTTGAGGTAGGAGCCAGTGGCTCAAAATTGGATCCTTGGGGTCTCCGTAGCAACATAGGAGGGTTCTTTCTCTCTTTTTCTTTTGTCTATGATAGTGCAGCCCACGCATAGGACGTGAGACATATGATTTTCTTTGGGCCAGTAGCTTATTGCGGTAGTGCAGATATGGGTGGATGAACTTTCTTTCTACGATGGTGCATAAAAATTGGTAGATGGTGGTAGGCTTTGAGTGACTGTGGTTGCCACTTTGTGTAGACTATAGTAGGTAGTCTCTCTTTTTCTCTTTTCTCCTCCTCCTCACTCCCTCTTCCTCTCTATGGCGATAGTGTTCCAGGTAGTGCATGTGGCTGGCGGAACAGCAAGACCAAGGAAAATTTATTTCTTTAATTACTCATTGTATTTTCAATAATTATTTAATTTAAATTCTATGTTTTCTTTTTTTAATTTATTATTTACAAAAGGCTACATAAACCTTTCCAGTTGAGACTATTCCCAAGTTTCCGTATCTATATGGGAGGCACCCTAGGAAATAGTCTCCTAAAATGATTTTTCTTTCCCATTGTTGGTGTGACCAAAATTTATGCATCAACACCTTTTTGGTGCTAAAAGGAGGGCCTTCCTTTTGCCTTCTGTTTATCAAATTTATTTTTTTTGCTATTTTTCTAGCCATTGCTATACCATTTTCTAAAATATCTATTTTTCTGTCCCTTTCTAGTCCCTATTCTATGTTTATTTCTCAAAAATTTCATTTTCCTTGTTTCAAACTTGTTTTATTTAAAATTTTTGTTTTCAGTCATTGCCCTAAAAAAAATTTTAAAGAATTTTTGAGCCCTTTATTTCCTATTCTCAAAGTTCATTTCTTAAAAAATTTTGGGTCTAATCACCCACTTTTCTTTAATCCCTTTTTTTCAAAAATAAAAAAATAAAAAATAAAAACAACCTCTGTTTTCAATCCTATTTTCGAATTTGTATTTGGGTGGTCCTTACCTTAGTCCTAGGATAGGTAATGTGGTTTTATTTAATTATGTAATTTTAAATTTCTTTTTCTAAAGTCTTACATTTTACTATTTCCTTTTTTAATTTTATAAGTATTGCAGTTTTATGCATTTATTTTTCTTTTCAAAGAAATGTATGTCCTTTATTCTCCAAAAAAAATATAGCACATTTTAGTGTTTTTTTTTTACCAAAAAAAATTATCATTTCAATATTTTCTTTTCTTTTACACAATTTTATAGTTTTATTCTAATAATTATATTTTGTAGTTTTTTTTATGAGTAAACTCCCCTCTACTTGTAACTGACCAATTACCTGTCTCTTCGCATTAAGGAAACAACAAGCCTCATGTTTTCCAAGTTTTATCCCTAGGAAAATTCAGACTAGGATGGCAACTAATCAACCTCCAACTCTCTTAGTTAGCAACCCTTTCAACTTCACTAATTATCATGATATCCCAAAAATCACTTCAAAATATAAATTTTTTTTTCAATCCCACAAATACTACTAGTGATGCCTACCAACATATACAATGTTTTGAAACCTTACTAGGAATCCTCAACATTGTCTAAAATGATGTGGCATGTAGGGTATTTGTGACAACTTCAGAACCAAAGCAACCCAATGGTTTTTGATGCTCCCTAATGCCTCCATTAACTCTTGGCAAAAGTTCAAAAATAAGTTTTTGACTCATTTTAACAAATTTACAACCCTTTCCATAACATCTAGTAATTTCACCAACTTAAGAAAGCTACATGGGGAAAATGTTAGGGATTATAATTTTAGATTTGTTCATAAGCTTGGCTATGTGCCAAGTGAGATGTGTCCACAACCCGATGGCATCTTCAACTTTTACCTCTCTACCATCAACCCATACTTTACCTATGCCAACAAATTGGATCCTAACATAACAAAAATATAGGGAGCAATGGCTAAAGCTATGGAGCTAGAATAAATTACCTTTATGAACAGCATTCAAACCCAGTTTGGAATGGTGAGCATTAGTAATGCTATGCAACATAGTCCTCTACCTCTACCAACTTTCCCAATGACCAACACTATGTTGCAAACTCCCATTCCCCTTCAAATAACTCAACCTAGGAACAATTGCTTTCAAGGTCCCATATCTTTTCCATTCCTACCATCTAACATTGGTTTGAATGAGGATCAATCGAAGGCCTTAATTTAGTCTATCATAAACCCAAATAAGGTATCGAATCATGTTGAATCCATGACTCAAGCTCAAGATCAAATGACCCAAATATTAACGTCACTTCAAAAACTTTTCAATGAAGTAGTTGAATTAAAGAGAAATAACAACAAGGGTCCTATACAACTAGAAAATCCTAGTTCATCAATCAATGACAATTACTGTCACCTCCATAACACTAGGAAACATACTGACAGGACTTCTCCTCACTTCTTGGCATTATATGGTGATCACACCCAAAGTCAACAAAATGGAAAACCTCCTATTATGGTCCTTAATGTACCTTGTGAAATAAAAAATGAAGAGCTTTACTAATTAGAGTAAGTTATGATAAACAACCCCAACCCACATAATGATCACTACCATAGACTTAGTGACATCATAAACAACACACAACAACAAACTATGAATGACCCTTACACTCCTCTAAATAGAAGAGCTCCTAGTCAAAATAACACAAATACTCAAACTCGGTCATCTCAAACAAATACTCCACAACGATCAAACCCACCTTCTATACTTAGAAGAACTCCACCTCAACAATAAGCTAAAGATGAACATAAGACTTATGATCTAGTTGAGGATTTGAAAAAATCCAAAGCTAACATTTCAATGTATGACCTATTATGTTTTGATGAAATGAAAGTGGTTCAAGAGATAGTTCATAGACCTAAAACCAATAAAGGAAAGTTCCCAACCCCTGAAAGGCAAGTTCACTTCACTAAAATTCCTAACACATGATTAGTACAAAATGTAAACAATTTCATGATGAGAAAGAATGAGCAACCTTCTTTCATAACAACTCTAATTATTTTAGGAAAAAATGTACACAATTGTTTAATGGATTCTAGAGTAACTATTAGTGTCATGCCACTTGAGGTATGTAAGACCTTAGAAGCACAAATGACACCAAAAATGAAAAATTTGATTCAACTTGATGGGTCTAACATACCTAAGTAGGATCATTAAAAGAAGTAAAAGTGCAACTTAAACAATACCCTACATTCACATGTTACATAGATATCATAGTAATTGACATGTTACCTACCTATTGGGTGCTCCTACCTAGGACTTTTGGAGCCAAGTTTGGGGGCTTCTTTAGGTAATATTTTTTAGAGCTATTAATCGCTATCAAAGGAAAATTTAAATACATGACTATATCTCGAGAACCCTTATACAAACAAGTAGTTACAGCCTTGGATCAACAAAATCAATCTTTGAAAGATCAAAACACTAATCTTTGTGTTGGGGTTATTAAGGTTGAGTGCAAAGAACATGTTGTAAATGACTATGTGAGTGGAACTACAAAAAATCATGTCTCTCATGTAGATCCCATCCAATCCTATCAAAGTTCTAGAGAAGGTGAAGAAATCTATGGAGACACCTTGCCTTATCAATAACACAATATATTTTGTCTAAGTAATCCACCACCTTTAGCGGAAGATAAAGATATAAATAAGACCCTACCTCTTAAAATAGTTGAAGATGTGCTAAATTTTAACACATCCATGGAACATTCTACTAGAAAGGCTATATCCAATGATTAACCAAGACCTAGACCTATCATTGAAACTTATATCAAAGAAAAAATTTATAGAAAAAAATCAAGCAAGTTAAGACTAGGTCTTTATTTTCATAATTTTAAGCATCGACAAATTGTTAAACAATGTCTTGACAGGAAGTACATTGGTGAAGTCTTTAAGATAGGAGACCTAGTCTTGGGAGAAAGGTAGAACATTTGACCAAGAAAATCTTCAAGGTAAGTTCTCTCCTATGTGGTAAAGCCCATTCTGAATTAAATACGTCATTGGCTCGAATGTGTACAAGGTTACTAATGTGCAAGAACATAGGTTACCTCAAAATTTTAATGCATTTCATTTGAAGCATTTTTACTCAGGTGCCCCACATGGACACTTGGTAGATTCTTAGTTGCATGCTTTCTTCCTCTTTGCCATGCATTTCATTTTTATATAGTTGCATTTGCCTATTTTCTTTGCACTTCCATCATTTCTTTGTTGGCATTTCTTGGCATATTATTTTGATTTTTTCTTTGCATATGATTTTAATAACCATTATGATCTTTTGAGTTACTAGGTGTTGGGTCATCAGAGAACCATTGGAAAATAATGTTAGTATAATTTTTTATATAATATTTCTTATTACTATTACATAAAATCTCTTTTATACTATATATTTCAATAATGCTATGATTCATCTCAGTCTTTTTCAAGGTTTTAGTTTCTCTAGTTATGTTGGATTATGCAACATGAGATTTGTGCTAACTTATCATGTAATCATCATGATCATGTGAGTGTAGGATAGGTGATGTTGGAGAATGGTTATCCATAATCACTAGGTGACCTTGGAAAATCACATATTCCCTCTCATAAGCCCTAGCCCTCAAGTGTGATGATCCATGGTTACCCTATGAACAATAGGGTAAAGTGTGTTCATCTCCACTTGAGAATCCTTAGCCACCCAGGAAACTTGCTATGATGTTATCAAATCGCAATTAAAGGCACATACACGAGGGTTGAACTACATCATGGGAAAAGTTCTGAAAGGACTGTGTTCTTTGGCAATGCAGCTAAACAGCCAGACTTGTGTTGGAATTCCTATCTTAAGAATGATGTACACCATGAGCAAAGTTTCCTAAAATAACAATAAAAATAAAAATGAGGATCATGTTCATTGGCAGTGTAATAAATTCTTAAGTGTGATGGGGTCTAGCAACTATCCTCACCCTAACCTCCATTTCCCCTTTTGAACCTATTTTCTTAGAAAAAAAAGGGCAGATAATCCCTTTTCATCCATTTTCTTTCTCAATGTAAAAAAGAAAAAGTTCCAAGGAAAATTCTAAAATTTGTGGCTAGCCATGATCTAACATGAGCCTGTCCTCTTCATTAAGTTTAATATGGGTCTTATGCTTAAAGTAGTTTGCATGTTGTTGACTTTTACTTTGTAAGAAGATTGGGAAAGAAATCATAATTATATTTTACTTATATATAGATATATGTGGTTAAAATAATAAAATTATATACTTAGAGTTTGATTAAATAAGATGATGTGGTTTGGATGGCCCGCGTTTAGTTCTCTTTTGTTTATATGGTTATTTTAATCATGTTCATATTAGTATAGTTTGCTTTCAAGTTTCAATTTTCCAATTATGTAATGTTTTCAGTTGCATCTCATTTTAAAATTTTTGTGGTCTTGTTCCTTGCACTTNACATTATGTGATGTTTTCAGTTGCATCTCATTTTAAAATTTTTGTGGTCTTGTTCCTTGCACTTGCATGCAATTAAAGTTTGGGGACTAAGTGTTGATGTTAACACTTCCCATGCTCTCATGGGGCCATGATTATCAATGTCTCTATTTCTCTCTCTCAATAACCACTATAGAAATCATGCAAGGGATGGTGACAAGTAATGTTACTATCAAAGATTGCTAAATCAAGACATGCAAATCTTTCACTGATCTCAATCAATAATAGCATTCATGACAAAAATTATTGCAAGAACATGGTGGACACTTAAATTGGAGATCATGGGTTGTAGTAATTGCGTGATGGTTACAATGGCTATTCATGGCAACAGTTACCACAGGAACATGGTGGGTGGTTGTGGTAGAACATGGGCACCATTATGAGATGGCCACAATAACTATAAATAGAAGCAGATGTGGATCATTCCTAAAGGGGGCATCTTGCTATTATTCTTGAGGGGGCATCTTCCTCTCTAGAGGCAGCAGTTTCCTCCTTTCTTTTCTTGTATTTTATAGGCTTCTAGTTGATCTTCAAGGAGGGTCTAAAGCAGGAGCCATTGGCTCAAAATTGGATCTTTGGGGTGTTCACAACAATATGGGAGGGTTTTCTCTCTCTCTTTTTCTTTTGTCTACGATAGTGCAACCCATGCGCAGGATGCAAGACATATGATTTTCTTTAAGCTAATAGCTTATTGAGGGTTTTCTCTCTCTCTTTTTCTTTTGTCTACGATAGTGCAACCCATGCGCAGGATGCAAGACATATGATTTTCTTTAAGCTAATAGCTTATTGCAGTGGTGTAAATGTGGGTGGATGGACTTTCTCTCTACGATGGTGCACAAAAGGTGGCAGACGGTAGTAGGCTTTAAGTGACCACTGTTGTTGCCTTATGCATACTGCAATAGGCAGTCTCTCTTTTTCTCTTTTCTCCTCCTCCTCACTCCCTCTTCCTCTCTGGGGTGACAATGTTCCAGGTAGCGCACGTGGCTGGTAGAATGGCGAGACGAGGGAAAATTCATTTCTTTAGTTACTCATTGTATTCAAGATAATTATTTAATTTAAATTCTAGGTTTTCTTTTTTTAATTTATTATTTGCAAAAGGCCATGTAGTCCTCTCCAGCTGAGACTATTCCTAGGTTTCCATACCCATATGGGAGATGCCCTAGGCAATAGTCTCCTAAAATGAGTTTTTTTCCCAGTGTTGATGTGACCAAAATTTATGCATCAACACTACCAAATTTCACAATAAGGAGAGGGGAAAAGTATTTTTGATTAGTGTTAAGCTAATGTTGGTTTTATTGTTAGAATGGTAGCAAGAGATGGAATGCAAATTGCTTCCATGTTAAAGGAGGGTATGTGAAATTCACCCCCATGCATCCATGCTAACACTGGAGGAAGAGTGTTAATGCTAAGGGAGATGAGAGATTAATGCTAGGGGTGAAGGCTAAACCCCTCTAGGTTGAGTTACCCCCTTTTCCACATTGGAGATAGGTGAGATCCACCCCCTTGCACTCCTCCATGTTGGCTTACCCCCCCTAAGTGTTTGTTAGTATGGAAAAGTGTATACCCCAAATAAAACCCAACAAATTGTCATTCTTGGCATTCCAAAAGACATTTTTGGCCCCCACAAGTCCAAATATAAACACTAGGTGATTCTTTTTAATTGGGGAATGAGGCTTTGGCCACTTATGAGGCATTTTTCAGCCTCAAAAGTATAAAATATGTGAGATTGCCCCTCATGGTTTACAACCTTCATATTTACAAGGAAATTTTGCTTCAAGTTTCATAGGATGGGGTTACAAAAGATCCAACATGCAAAATTTAATGGTGTTTTAAAAGAGAGCATTAGGATCATCACAGTCTTGTGAGACGAGGACGTGTATCATTATTACTCAAATAAGCCAGTATCATAACAAAACGTTTAAACGTTAAAGATAAAATCAACAAATTTGAAACAAAAGTTTTGTGCTAATATGATGAGAGATGTACCTCAAATTCTATCCAATATGAGGAAGCCTGGGTAGAGGACGGACTTACCAGGAGGATAGAGAGATCCTCCACGATAAACAGGAACAGTGAATGAAAAAATATACTACGAGAAGGATCTTTGTCCCTGTTTGTCCCACGGTGAAGGAGATTTACGTACCACGAAATTTTTACTAGGACATAGTCAAAGCAATTGACATCAATGACAATGATAGACTTGGTTGACGCATTAAACGAGGTCCGTGGTTCTGGTCGCAGATAGCAAAAGACGCTCTTCAAAAGATGATGGCAATATCGCAAACCAGATGCCAAACAGCAAGCCAAAAAAAAAAGACGAGGGAAACATTCCTAAAGAGGAAAGGAACATGACTGTTAATGGCCGGCAAACCAAAGCCAAAAGCAACATGACTGTTAATGACAATAAACCAAAGACAAGGGAACATTAGAGGGAACATAAAACATGACTGTTAATGGCAAGCCAAAAAAGCAAAAAGACATTCATAGAGATGAAAGGAACATGACTGTTACCTTGATATGTGGGGTTTTGTGAGCAGGTTTTCACACTGCTTAAATCCTTTGAATTGTGATAGTGTGATGCCAAACAGCAAGCCAAGAAATGTCACCTGTCACCTTTGAATTTTGATAGTGTGATGAACATGACTGTTACCTTGATATGTGTGGTTTAGTGAGCAGGTTTTCACACTGCTCAAATCCTTCCCACATATGTGACTTTTGAATTGGTTAGATACTTGAATTTGCAAGATCCTGCTAAATTAAACAATGGCGGAAGACAGAGAGATAAGAGATGCAGCTTTTGTCCTAACAAAAATGAATGGTTTCCGCTGAGGAGTATATCTCCTACAAAAACTCCAGGGTTTGAACTAAAAGTTGGTATGTCTGGATTTCAATTCCAGGTGCATTTTCTGAGATTACGTTGTTTATGGTATGAAAGACATTATTATGTATTTGTGTGATTGGAGTTCATCCTCCAAGATTAAATATATATTCTTTGGTAAGTTATTGTAATTCAAATTGAGTTTTGATGCTTCCGCCTGCTTTTACTCCCGGACTTACCAGGAGGATAGATACATCCTCCACGGTAATTGGGAACAGTGCATGAGAATATATGCCAACAGAAGGATCTTTGTCCTTGGTTTGTCCCACCCACAGAGAAGGTGATTGACATACGTGAAATTTTTATAAGGACCCATTAAACGAGGTCAGTGCTTTCCCTCGGCATCACCGTCTCGGCAGCCTGCACTCTGTCTCTTCCTGCCCCGCCGCCTGCAGTCTGTCTTTTCCTCCACCGCCTTTGCCTTTTTTCCTCCGCCGTCGCTTCCGGTCTTTCTTCTCCTCCGCATCATCGTGTGGTAGCAATGAAATTGTGACACCTTTCCCTGCTGCTGTCTCTCGTTTACTCATCATCATTGTCTCCCAGGAATCCCAGCTGCTCTGACATGTACCAAGGAATGATTCCTGCTGCTTTGACATGTACGAGGACGAACTAAGAGATCTTGGTCTCTCTTTTTCTCATCGTCTCCGGGAATGAAAATGTGACAGGCAACCTTTGCTTGAGGTCTGTCTTTCACTCCAAGGTCGAATTTAACTGAGGTCTCTCTTTCCCTCCAAGGCCGTGCTACTGCTTTCTTCTTTCTACACGGCAATTCCCTGCTACAATATTGATTAATTAGGAGGAAGTCTCTCTCTTTGAATTAAGGCCCTTACCGCTTGAATCCTTCCCACATCTGTGACCTTTGAATTGGTTAGATACTTAGATTTGCAAGATCTTTCCTTAAGTTGAGCAATGGCGGAAGACATAGAGATAAGAGATGCAGCTTTTGTTTTAACAAGAATGAAGGTCTTTGCTGTGGAGTATATCCTCATAAAAACACTGAACGGTTTGAAGTAAAGGTTAGGTATGTCCTGATTTCAATTCCAGGTGCATATTCTGAGATTACGTTGTTTCAAAGACATTAGTATGCACTTGTGTGATTGCAGGGATAACAGGAGTTCATCCTCCAAAAGAAAATATATATTCTTTGTTAAGTAATTGTAACCCAACTTGAGTTTTGATGTTTTCCGCTTGCTTTTACTCTCGGGAAGATGAATTTGTGGCAGAGTACCACTGGTGTGAAAAAGTTGCCGCTAAATCCGGATCCTTCCATGAAGCTGAACTATCGCTTAACTGATTATGACCTCAGTTACATAGCTCAGGTTTGACTGCAAAAACGGCTTTTTTTATGCATTACGCTATGCATCTCTATTATAGGCTGCCCCAAGTTTGATAACCGTCAATGCTTTAGCTTATAACCATCAATGCTTTAGCAGTTATAAGCTATTTTGATGCCATCTTTGTTCACTGGGGTAAAGTTCCAAAGGCATTGGCTTCTCTGGAAAATAATCACAAAAAACTGTTTCTGACTTCGAACGGTTTTGTGGTGCACCTCAGGGCCATGCCAAAAGATGAAATGATCTGCAAACTAAGAAGTGAGGCCAAAGGAGATTTCAGCGCTTGTGCACGCGTGAGATTTAGATTCAGTGATTTGTACATATAACTTTAAGATCTTGAGCACGCCATAAGACGCAGTAGAAGTAACACAGATTTTCTTCTCATTCTGGATCTCTCTTACTCTGTTTTGTCAAAAACCAATACACCATGCATGAACTATCATTAAGTTTAGTGTTGCAAGTGGTCTCTCCCACGGTCCTGCCTCCCGTTCTTGCAGAACGGCTCCGCTTGTCTGCTTCATAGTCGCTGGCTCAGTGCGTTTTTTCTTTCTGTTTAAATTATGATTCATATTATTCTAATATCTTAGCTTTGATATTATGATGATCCTTTAATTTGTACAAAATAAATGGGGATATGCTTGGGCAAATTATAAGTTATATTCCAATTATCGTGTTGGCCCATTTGCCCACCAAACGCAAATGATGTAGCAAATAGGATAGAAATGGAAGACCGCAGGAGGCTCTTTATTGTTGACAACCAATTCCAAATCGTTTTTTCCGCAGGAGATAAATATAAAACTTTATAAATTTTTTTAAATATAATATAATTCATACGTTAAAATCCTTAAATATTTAATTATGAATCTTTAAGTAAAATCTTTAATTGTTTCCAAAGTGATCTTTTTCAGCCTAATTATTATTCTCAAATTTCATTTAAGTAAAATTTTTCATTGAAATTTGATTTTAATTTCTTCACATTGCATTTATTATCAAAATCAAATTAAATAATATTTATTTTTATAACAAAACTATATACAAGTAGCACACAAGAAAGTGCTCTTTTCTTAGCAGAAAAAAAAACTAAAGAATGGTTTAAAATGCCCTTGGTTCTCTTCAAAAATAAAAAATGCCATGGCCTATTATTAAAAAAAAAATTGCAAAACTTATGTGAGAAAATTGTGCATAAGTAATTAGTATTTGTATTAAAAGTTGATTAGTTTCAATAAGATTAATAAAAGTAGTTGAAACTTTATGCTCAAACTTACTTTACTATTTTTGATTGCGATAAATTATGTAAGTAACCACTTCATGCAATGAAGAAAGAAATATTTGGATTAAGGTACTCTTTTATATGCTTTATTAAGCATTCTATGGACAACTTATTTTGAACTTTTCTTACCAAAGCCAACAAAAGAATCTGAAATGGATGTCCTATATGCATAGAGGCTAAAACCACTAGTTGAACCTTTCATGAAGCAAATTTAGTTAATAATTTTATTATATGCCTTTCTTATGTGATAATATCTAAACCAATAGTATTAATTATTGATTTTTAGAGAAATCTTTCATGTTATTATGATGAGTTATACTATTTTCCAAGTTTTTCAAACTTGTATTTAAAATTTTTGAAAGTATTTTACGTTCAAAATAGAGAAAAACATGCAAAAAGTCTTACAAATTCACACTATGATAAGGATTTTAATAAAACTTGGGTTAACTCAACTTCTAGTTAGCCCAAATTCTAATGCTTCTAATGTAGGGATGAACCATTTAAGCTATGAGGATTTTGTGAAATGAAAAACCCTACTTGAAAAACTCTTGCTTAGCCTAAATTATAATGCTTTTAATGAAGCGATGAACTATTTAAGTTATGATGATTCTGCAAATTATAAAACACTACTTAAAATTATCTATTCGGTATTTTCAAGTTGGTTGGGCTTAATTGCATAGGTTCAAGCTTCTGTTTGCATGGTTTCCTCTTACCACATCAACTTGTAGAATCATCTATTAGAACTATTTTTTAGTTTTACAACAAATTATGCTTTTAATGGCTTCTCTCTCTACCACATTAGCTTCTAGAAGAAGCACTCATTTGAAATCGGCCTTTAGAAGCATTTTTTAGTTCTACAAAGGCAACCCAGAATAAATGCTATATTCTAAATGATAAAGATAACTTGAGGAATTTTGATGGAAAAACTGATTAGGCAATTTTCTTGAATATTCTCTAGTTAGTAGAGCATATAGTCTATTTAAAAAAAGAACTAATGCAGTAGAGGAAACCATCATTGTCAAAATAGATGATTATGATCTTACTAGTCATGAACTTGATGATGAAGTCATTTCCAACCAAAAATTATCTAGCCCAGCTTTAGTGCAAGATGACAAAAATTTAGAACCCAGTAATGATCATGAAGAGGAAGAAAATGATGATGATCAAGAGATGTCTACCACTCTACCAAAACTGCCGAGACTTTGCAAATCACATTCTCTCAATGATGTTATTAGGGAAGTTCAAGATGGTATCTTCACTAGAAGCCAATTTAAAGAAATATGTGCCTTCTCTACTTATCTCTCTTAGCTTAAACCAAAAACCTTTAGAGAAGATGAAAAAGAGGAAGGTTGGATTTTTATCATTCAAGATGAACTTATTGAATTTGCTAGAAATTATGTATGGAAATTAACTCCTAGGCTCTCTAATAAACATGTTATTGGAACAAAATGGATCTTTAGGAACAATACTAATGATAATGGAAATATCATTAAAAACAATGCTAGATTGGTTACCAAAGCATACAACCAACAACAAGGTATAGATTTTGATGAAATTTTTGCCCCAGTTGCTATGCTAGAATCTATTAGACTTCTTCTTGCCTATGCTAGTATTAATAAAATCAAGCTCTATCAAATGGATGTCAAAAGTGCCTTCTTAAATGAAAACATTCAAGAAGAAGTATACATTGGGAAACCTGAGGGATTTGTTGATTCAACCAAGATTGATCATGTTTGCAAACTCAAAAAAAATCTCTATGATTCTTAAACAAGCTCCAAGAACTTGGTATGAAAGGCTTTCTCAACATCTCATATTAAATGGATTCACAAGGGGTAAAGTTGATGTTACATTATTTCTTAAAAGAAAAGGTAAATATCTTTTAATTATTTAAATCTATGTTGATGATATAACTTTTGATAGCATTAATGAAATTCGTTGCAAGAAATTTTCTGATCCTATCCAATCTAAATTTGAAATGAACATGATGGAAGAACTCAAGAATTTTCTTGGGTCTCAAATCTATCAAATCCATGATGGAACCTTCTTATTTCAAAGCAAGTATGTAAAAGATCTTCTAGTAAAATAAGGTTTGGTTGATGTTAAGGTTAAAAGGACTCCAATGACTACAAATTCTAAACTTCTTAAGGATGATCAAGGTAAGCTAGTTGATCCTAAGCTTTATAGAGGTATGATTGGTAGTCTTCTTTATCTAATTGCTAGTCGATCAAAAATAACCTTCGGTGTAGGATTGTGTGCTAGATATTAATTAGCTTTAAAATATTCAAACTACTAGACTATTAAATGAATATTTCACTACTAAAAAGGTACTACTAACTAGGGCCTTTCATATCCAAAGGATTCCTCCCTTGTGATGTAGATTGGACAAGATGTTTGTATGATCATTGTAGCACAAGTGGTAATTGTTTCTTAGGAAGAAGTCTCATTTCTTGGACAACCAAGAAGCAAACCTCTATAGTTCTTTCAACTATGGAAGTTGAATAATCTATGTTGACAATTATTGTGCTCAAATACTTTAGATGAAGGAAACTCTCAAAGATTTAGGCATGCATGTAGACTCAACTTCTATTTATTGTGATAAAAATAACATCATCAACATGACCAAGAATCCAATTCAACATTATCATACCAAACATATTGAGATTCATCATCATTTCATATAGGAGATACATAGAGTGGCCATGTTAAACTAGAGTTCATTAGAACTGAGAGTCAACTATTTGATGCCTTTACAAAATCCTTTGATTAACATCGATTGACATCTCTATGTAAGAATGTGGGGATAGGACCTTATACTATCATGTGAGTATTTTTCATTCTTTCTATTCTTATCCCAAATAAAACAAAATCAAACAAACATATAAAATTCAAAGCACCAAAAATATTTTCTTTTCTCTATGCATCTATTTACTGGGAGTTTATCTCATCTTTTTAGTTATGTCCAAAAGGGGGACAAGTAAAATGTGTTATTATTTGGACAATACTAACCCATTTTCGTATGTTTTTGACATTACCAAAAAGGGGAAGATTGTGGACATTTTGATTTTGGTATGTTAAAATGTTATGAAAAATTAAAAACAAGTTTGTTTGTATACGTGTGTTGGTCTTATGCTTGCAAGAAAGAAAGTTGGATTGAGAAAAGCCATGGATAAGGAATGATGCATTCAAAAGATAGAGAAAGATGAAAAAAGACATATTTGGAAAGTAGAAAATGTCTTGGTAGATTTGGGATGGACTCAAAGAAAATTTAGAAAGACATATTTAGAAATAGCAAGATGTCTTTTCCCAACCAAAGATGTCTTTCATGAGGCAAAGACATCTTTAAATAATGAAAACCAAATGTAGAAAGATGTCTTCCATTGAGCAAAGATGTCTTTCCAAATGGTGACTTAAGAATGATGTCTTTTAGGAAATAGATACATCTTTCTAGATTGGAAGGCAAATTTAAAGAGATGTTGTAGTCATAAGAAAGACATCTCTCACGATTGTTAGTGACTATTAGCTAGCTATTGCACAAGATTTGAGAAGGATTTAGCAACATAGCATATATAAGAAGACTTGATATGCATTGCGAAATGTGCAAGCCTTTTTGTATTCATTTTACAATTGATGAGTCATGGTCTGCTAGGCCTTGATATTGGGTATGCAATATTGGGTACACGATATCACAAGCTTGGAAATGATGTCAAAATTTTGATATCGATGTTCCTATGTTATCCTATAAATACAACATTGAGGCACGTGGTAGAAGATGTTTAGGGGGGGAGTCTTTAGTCAGTTTTTAGTTTTTAGTTCTTATAGTCAGTTTTAGTGTTCTTTCCAAGTGCATGCCCACCATGTGATGCTTGTAATTGTACAGAACCTTTGTTCGAGTGTAATGTACTTGGACATGCACATGATCAACAATAAAGATCAAGATGACTTTGTCATTACAGCATTCACTTAGCTTTGAATTGTTTTAATTGTTGATTATTTATTATTGTTTTCTTAGTTAATATTTCTTTTATCATCATTTACAATTCCTATTGTTAACTTAGAATGAGTACACCTTAATCATGAACATTTAAGTGTAACTACATAGTAATTGAGTAGTGTATCGAGTAGTGCGTCGAGTGATGTGCACTTGGTAATCCCATAAGTAGTACATGAAGTCTGAGATGCATACAAATGATTAGGGACAAATTCTTATCACACTTAGACTAACTTAGATCTTATTTCCTATTGTCCATTAGCTTAATTAAGTTATCTCTTATTGTCCTTAGGAGTAGCATAGTAGTAAAAATCACATCATACACCTCACTCTAGACCAAACCATACATGACAAAGCAAATACTAGTCCAAGTGGAAGGATAACAAACTGTGATCAATGTATAACCATCTGGTGTCACAACTAGTCCATTTGTGAAGTTCGATCGGATCACACATACACACTCATATTCATATGGTTGAGCATAGGGGGTACCTTGCCGCTCATCATTGGTACCATTTCCAAGGATGGTGCTAGTTATCTAGATTAGTTATATTATACAATATCACTATATTCGAGTATTAACGATATATCTTTTAGATAAAGAAAAAGAATTTCAAAGCATAAGTTTCTAGATGATACTAATAATAGTTGAATCATACATGTAATGAAGCATAACTAGGACAATCATTATTCCATAGAACATTTACACAACTTGCTAAGCGATGCAAATACAAGAGTTGATATTTTAATCTATTAGAAAAACACTTATTATCACCATTATGAAGACAACATTGAACTTTCAACCTCTTCCCATACATAATACTAATAACTTCTTTCAAGTTTCTTACTAATGTCCTTTGATCCTATGATCTAGAAGAGTAACTAATTATAGAAAAGACTCAATTTCCTTCATGTTAGGCATTGTGGAAGAATTTTGGCAATTACATCTTAGACCAATCATTAAAATGCTTTTCACAACTAACATTTCTTCATTTTTGTCAATTTTAATTCCTCTTCCACCTTGTAACGATTGAAAACATTAGTGGCTTGAATCACTAAGGGGTTAATGGATGCATAGCCTTAATCCCACCTCTAAGTAAGGGCCTTGTTGGAAACAGAGGCAGAGCACCCTAAATGGTCATGTCGATTGAATAGGGACTTTGCTGGTTGTAACTAGGGTGATGGATACCGGGGGGTGGCATGGTTAGCCAAAATGCAAATGCAAACAACACATAGTACAATGTCATTATGCATGAAAAAGTGCAAAAAGATGCAAGAAAAATGCAAGAAAATGCTAGAAATAGGAGAGAGAAATAGAACACCACCCCAAATGGGGGCATAGTTAACTCCAAAAGGGTCTTATAAGGTACATAGTGTACAACAAGTGTAGTGGAAGTGTAGTCACAGTCTCAATAGTGTCAAGTTATGAAGTCTGGCACTCGCTGTGATGAACCATGCCTACCAGGTTAGCCACCATAGTGTACCATGTAGTGTTCTGTAGGGCTACAATGGGGCTGTAGTGGGCTATGATGTTCAACTCTGCTCTTTGCTAGTGTGGTGTGCTCTAGGTCTGATTTGCCCAAAGATGCTTTGTAGGAAGATGTCAAAATGCCAAATGCCAAATGCTTAAAAATGCTCATGTCTAAGGAATGCCAACCACTTGGGAATGCCAATAGTTGGGGAATGCTAACAATTAAAATGTTGGGGGTCCAGGTGTATTTATAGTGCTAGGGTTAGTGCAAAACATGGATTGGGTGCCATGTGGCAGTGCAGTAGGTGGGACTATAAGAAAAATTCAGAAAATTTTCTATGTCTGAAGGTGGGAAAAAAATTTTCTAACTATGGTTGCTACACTTTCTATGCACTAGAGTGTAGGTATAATTTGGGACAAATAAGGAGCGTAGGAGAAATGTAAATTATTGATCTTACTTGTTGGAGGAGTGTTGGTGCTAAGGTGAAGGTTGATGTCAAACTCTAGAGGCATTTGGAGGCTTATTTATAGTGCTATGTTGGCTGCACTCTAGAAGGGAATCCAATACTTAGAAAAATTTTTAATTTGATGTCTAGCATTGGCTACGCTTGCTACACTCTAGAGTAGAGTAGGAATACTTAGAAAAAACTTGCATAAATTTGGTCTTCTTTCACACTACATTGGCTACACTTGGGAGCATGGCACCAACACTTAGAAGAATTTTCCAAGTTTTGGTACTTAGACAAATTTGTAGTTGCAATGCTGAAGCTCAAAATTGGTGGTGTTTCAATGGTCCCTCTTTATTGACATCTAAAGGAGTGGCTAGAGAGATGTCAAAAAAGAATTACAAAACACCACAGTAAATGTGGCACCAACATCACTTGTTAGTACCAGATCAGATGTCATTTCACCATGCTCAAGAGTGCTAAGGAAATAAGGGTATGAAAGGGAAATGTGTGTAGGCAATGTGCTAGGGAGATGAAATGCAAGCAAAGATAATAAAATGAAAATAATGTATCCTAATGAAAGATGCAAAGTAAACATGGCTGATGGTGATCATGTCATGAAGTGGCTTGACCTTGAAACACTGACCTCTCATCAAAGTGCTTATGAGAGAGTCAAAGTCAATCCAAGGTTGAGCTGATTGTGAAATTGTAGTGTTGTCAATTTGCTTAGGGATGTAGCTTTTCCATTTTTTTTCTTTTCTTTTTTTTTTATATTTTTATCTTTTTTGAGTTCTTTTTTTTTTCTTTTTACTTTATTTTTTTTTCTATTTTTTTCTTTTTTTTTACTATGAGGTAAACCTCCGTTGGGTTCAACTTACTACTGAATGGTAGCTACAAGTTGGCCATTGAGTAGATTGGCTTTTGTTTTGATGTGACTATGATGTGTCTGTAGGACAGGTGTCTCCTCCTAGGGATGAGTTATGTTACATCCACTTTGACTTTAACTAGCTAATAGAGGCTACCCATGAAATGAGTTGCATTATGTCCACCATGGGTTTTATGGTTGACATAAAGAGAATGCCATATGCATCATAGTGTGTATGCATCAGAGGGATGTGAAATCATGAGTATGCAGGGGATGAGAGGATATTGGGATGAAGGAGTGGATGTGCATAGGCTATAATAGGGTGAGGGGGATGTGTAGTCTTGAGTGGCTTAACTGGTCCAATCATGCACATTGGAGCAATGTGGCAACTTGATGTTGCAATGAGATGCATCTTTGCATGACTACCTTCAAGGCTTCAACTTGCAAACACAACTCCGAGAAGACAATAAAACCACACAACATGAAATGCAAGTGCAAATGCCAAATGTGAAGATGCTGCAAGTGCTAGATGCAAAGATGTTGCAAAAGCATCAAATGTTCTGCTAGTTGCAAGTGTTCAGGAAGCCAGTGAAAGTGCTAGGGAAATGATGCTGCAAGTCCTCCGAAGGCTACACTAATGGTAGGTGCTCCAAAAGTTCAGCAGAATGATGGGAGGTGATGATGCTATGAGTGCCCTAAGGGTTTCACTAATGTTAGGTGCTCCAACAGATCAACAACATGCTAATTTCAAGTCTTGGCATACTGTGAACATAGTTTAAGGTCCTGGAAAACCATGATGATGTGCTAGTTTATAGTCCTAGTAGACTATTAGGTGCTAGTTTAACATCATAGTAGATAGTGGATGTTGTACTAGTTTAACATCATGATCCAAGGATGATCTGTGCTAATTTATAATCATAGTGGACTGCTACGCTAATTTATAATCATACCTGACCATCTGTGTTAGATTTTTACATCATGGTAGATGAGTGCTTACCTTGCTTATGTGAGATGTGATGCTACATGCATAGTCATGTTGTGTGCCTGCAAGATCCTGTAAAAATCAACTAGAAAAATAACATCAAGTAGTACCTATCATAAATAGAGTTAAAATGCATGAATGAAACAAAATTAATGCAAAAAGTGATAGTTTTAGGCTATTTCGGTCTATGGGCTAGTTTAAGACCTTTTCAGGCCATGTGTTTTTGTAGTTTTATGTTTTTTTTAATGTATTTTTGATGTTTTTCAAATGCAATGTGTAAGCTAAGTGCATGGATGCATTAACAAAGTAGAAATGCATAAACAAAGTCAAGTAGGTTGTAAACTAGGCAAGCAGGTGAATGTAAATGCATGAACAAATATAGTACAAGAAAAAACCAAAAATGCATGGGCCATGAAGGTAAGGGGTAAGTAGGTGCTTAGTGCATTTTTGGCCAAGGGAAAGTCTTGGTCATGTAGTTTCTTCCTAACTGGGCATGGATTAGGAGGCGTGTAAGGCTTAGGATCCTCTAGGAGGCCATTGGCTTCAACCACTAATTCGAGTGTGTTAACCTTAGGTATTGCATTGGTTGCTGTAAGTGCACTGCCAAGAAACTCCACCTCTAACACTTACTGGAGGAAGGAAGTTATCATAATGGATGATAACTTAACCACCTTCATATAGAAGGTGGACTTAGTGATGAATGGAAGAGAAGATGGCTCATAGTTAAGCTAGCTAAGGCTTGCCAAAGATTAGGTTGAATCCTAGAATCTCCTCTATGATAGTGAAATCTACGCTGGTGGGAAATTTCTCTTCTACCATGAAGGCTAAGTTTATTGTACCCCTTACAATGATGCTTGATCAATTGAAGGACCTTAAACACATAATTTTGATTGGCCTGATTTTGTCTGCCAGGCCTAGCTTGTCGATGATAGAGTACATGACTATGTTTGTTGCTACACCATCATTGACATGCACTTTGTGGATCGTGCACTGTCCACCACATGTGCTAATGGATAGTGGAGCTGTAGTGACCTTCCCTCATTCGAGGTTAACCTTGACTGCATCATCATGAAATGCTAGTGATGTTGAACCTGATTCTTGTGGTGTAGGGGGTAGCATTTGGGCCAACACTTCACAGTGACTAGATGAGGTCATGACTAGGTCTTACAAGCTTCATGTTATGTTCTTTTTCTTAAGCATTTTCTTCACTTGGGTTAGTACAGCTATGAAGTCCTTGTCATCAGCCTTTGTGTTGGCCTTAACTTCCTCCATGCAGCTTGAGAGACGGATCTCTCACTAATGGGACTTGGGCTTAAATTGCTTAGCTTGCTTGGGGGCAGGGACCCTATTGTTTGGTTGTTGCTTATTGGTTATCACCTTTGCTTTAGCCATGGGGGTTGTAAGGCACTCATTCATCCTCTTGCATTTCCATTTGGTAGGCCTACTTGAGTTGCTAGTGGGGTTGACCCTTGAAGGAGCAGGGACTGAGATGTTGCCCACTGTTGGGCTTCGAGTAGGTGAGGGGCCATCACATTGTGACATCCTTATGATAAATGATGATTTAGGATTTGTTATAGGGCCAACTTGTTGTGTCACCTTGATGATGAAAGGTTGCTTAGTAGTTGTTGTTGTTACATCATGCTAGTTTAATGTCTTAGCAAACAGTTGGTTTGGTTGCCAATTTAATGTCTTAATAGATGATTGTTATGGGACCTTGACCACAAAGGGTGTTGTGGGTGCTCGAGGGGGTACTTTGATAACAAAGGAAGGCCTCTTGCTTGTAGAGGTCAAGGGGATCCTTGCCTTGTTAGGAGGCACATGGATCACAAAAGGTTGTTGCATAGGTTTAGACTTGCCACCTACGCTAATGGAGTTTATGACATAGGGGAAATTTTCTGCATTGGATTGGCTCACTGCATCAAGCACTAGTTGATCCCATTCTATCATTCTTTGCAAGTCATCCTGCAAAGCATGATAGTTGTCTATACTATGACTAGACAGCTAGTGGTAATGACAGTATTGGTCTAGTTGGAAATGTTGTGGGACTGGGGGCTCGTTTGGTATTATTGAGGTGGGGTTCCTCAATAGTTTATAGTACCTATCATATTATTGGTAGGCAATCTCTGATACTCATTTGTATTGGATTCACCCAGCTTTTAGGAGTTGCTCTAGTAGTTCAGAGGGCTTCATCGACAATGGGGTATACTTTGAGTGATCTTTGTGCTCAAGGTTGAGCCTTAGGGTGGCCCCTGTTGATATAGGCAAGTTGGTACTAGAGCTAGGGTCTTGGGCTACTTATCCATCAAGCCTTGGTTGGCTGCTTTTATTCTTGTGCCCACTATTGCCACTGTTGTGTTTTTCTTGTGTGCATGTTGGTTTCTATAGGTCATGTAGGTTGGGTCATTACTAGCTTGGGCTACCTCATCTATGCTCTTCATTTGGGCAAAGAATTGGATGAGAGAATTTGGGGCCAAGTAAGATAATTTGTACTTGATGAAGTTGTTCACTAGACCTTTGAAGATGACCAGTAGGTGCATCTTTGCTAGTGGCTCACTGATTTCTTGCAAGGTAGTAATCCATTGTTGGATGAATTTGGCCATGGGCTCTAGGGGCTCCTACTTAACCTACATGAGCTAGTCAAGAGATGCTTTAGGCTTTAGGTTGTACCTGAAGTGTGTCACAAACTAGCTTATGTGATCCTCCAAAGAAGAGATTGAGGCCTTTGGTAGTGCACGATACCAATCTAAGACCTTGTTAGTTAGTGACATGGAGAAAACACGCATGATGGCATGTGGCCAGGCTTGAAGGAGTAGGCACTAAGATCAAAATGTGACCAAATGTGTGTTGGGGTCCCCTTCACCATTGTACTTTGTGAGTTGAGGTAGCTAGACCTCTATTGGGAGAGTTAGAGGTGGTACCGTAGGACTTAAGGGATCGTCCTAGCAGAAGTCCACTATCTTGATGGTGTTGAAAGAGGTAGCCTTGAGTTGGTTGATCTCCTCCATCAAGCTTTGGATCACACCTTTATCTACTATTTTTATAATATAATTAATTATTTCTCTTCATTCCTCTACTAATTTATCTTTCAAAGCCATGGAGATCCACAAGGAGACTATTACATCCTATGAAAACATCTCATGTATGGACTTTAACCTTGTGATGACTTTCAAGGTAACAACTACAAAGCTACATACATCACCTTTCACATGTGTTCTTTGTTTGATCCCATACTTTGAAAAATCATTGCTTGAAATTTAGCATTCTTTTATCATCTTCCAAGGAGAATATATATTTAAAAATAGTATGAATAAGGAACACATACCTAGAGAAATATAACAAATAGAGAATTTGACTACAAGAGAAGATGATGCTATGGAATAATCAAAGTATCCAATCAAGTGAGATATTCAAAAATTAGAAAGCTTGACATTCATATCATCATCCACTAATACATTCTCTAATTTGATGTCATAGTAAATGACATAAAAATTACAATCATTATGCAAATAGCCAAGTTTCGTGGCTAAGTAGGTTAGTATTTTCACTCTCATTACCAACTTCAATTGGGTTAAATAACCATCTTTTGTGATGTAAGAAGAAAATGAAGATTACCATTATTTAGGAAATGCATAGCCATAGCTCTTAGTAGAAAGCACCAAAAATAATATGGAAAGGAATAACTCATTGCTCCTCTTACTAAGTAGGATCTTGGAAGGATTGGTAAATGAGCAAAAGCCTAACCTCTTTTCAAATGGCTACGCCTAGATTCAAACCTAGGTGTTACCACCTAGGAAACATAGCTCTATCTAACGGGCCAAAGTTTTTTCTTTTACCTTAACTGAGTAATTAACATTTCTTATTATATAACTTCAAAACTCAAAAGAAACCATAATTCTTGAACCATAATTTAAACTTGCAACTTGTTTTGTATCCTATGTAAACATAAAAGGAAGTAATAGTCTTTATCTTAAACTTGCTAACTCTCTTACACTCTATCTAGTTCTATTCCAACATCCCCCTTTCCCTCAATTAAGATTGGGACTTTTATTTTATGTTGGCAAGACACCTTAATGTTCTAAAACTAAATACAACATTGGCTTTTTCTAAACTCAACCTTATATAACTTAATATCCTCCTTAAACTCTACTTTATCTACATTATATTTGGTTAAAGAAAGCCAATATCCAATGACTAATTCATCATGTAAAATCATAATTAGATTATTTCTTTTACTTTGTTATCTTTCTAATAAGTAAACTTTAAAAGCACTATCATCAGTTTAAACTCAATCTTTATTTTTCTCATAATTAGCTATATTGAACAATGATATGATAGCCTAGTGGGAAGACTCTTTATTTAGAAAGTCATGTATTTGGCTCTAGTGTGAAATGATGTGCTCTAAAGTTCTATTTGGATTATACATCCTAAGGTGTACCTAGGTTTCAATTATTTAGGATTCCAACACCCCATAAGTAGCTATATTGAATCAAATCAACACATCCCTTGGAATTGAACATATAACTTCTATACTACAAGTCACAATAATAATTAGCTACATGATAGATACATGAATGATTAATAATGCAATTTTAGTTTGGTTTTTATTTGTACTTTTATTCTTCATACTAGCAAAAAACTTGGATTTTTATTAAGGCATTAATGTTTTCATTCTTTCTTTTTATTTTCCTTTTTCTAAAATGCTCATGCTAAACCCATGGATATAGTGTAGTGGTCAAGAGACTCATCTTTTATTTTGGAGGTTGTTGGTTTAATTCCTACCTCTAATTACAAGTGCTATAATGGAGTAGTTTTGTGGTGGGACATTCTTGTTTAGAGAGTCACATTTACCTTATTATGTAGGTAAGGGTTGTGATATGGGCCTCAATGTCTATTTTTTCAATCAATAAATAAAATCAAGCTAATGTCAATTCCTTTTAGTTTTTATATATAATTCTTCATGTATGCTTATTTACATTAAAAATAAAATATAATAAGGAATCTACTTTGGCTTGGCATATTTAAAAGAAACTCTATTATTCTATTGTCAAAAAAATTATTCTTTGTCAGTGTGTTGTGTGAGATTTTGCTCTAGTCAATAAATATTAGAAATAAATAGAATAAATTCAACTTGTTGCTAAATAAATTCAAAGTAAAGAAAAACACAATATGATATTACACTTCTTGAAGCAAACATGATGACCTTAGAAGATTAAGCTTTTTGTCACTTTCTAACCTACATTTATAATTTCTACAAATTACCATTGAATAAATACTCCAAAAGAGTGATGGCGGTAATACAATATAAAGTATGATATCATAATGGAGTCTTATGGATGTAAAAATAAAATATTCAAGAGCACATTATTTATTATGTTTGAAAACATGTTGATAGGTGAAATAAACATTATTAGAAAAATTATGGAAAAATATATAGAGAAAAATATTTCTATTTGAATAGTATCAAGAGATGCTTTAATTCAAAGATAAACTATTTATGTGACACTATTCTTCTCCATTTGGAGTGCACATTTAACATAGAGCAAGAATGAGATCTCATCAAGTTAAAAAGATGGCTCAAAATTCCTCCTAGAGAATTAATTGTCCACTATGCAATACAATTAACATTGAAATTTCTCTATGATATCTTTGACTACATTACATAATGGAAAAAAGATTACGGAAGCTTGTGAAAAGGGTTTCATAGCATACATAAATGTTAACAATAAAGTAGTAATTACAAATAAGTAGTATTCATTTTAGTTATTTAAATTTTGACTTCATAATTTTAGATATTTTAATGAGGTGTTAGCCTAGTCATATAGGTCTTATCTTGGTAACCCCAAGTCACATGTGGTGATGCATAAATTTTGATGACAACACCCTTTGAATTAACATGTTTAAAGAGACTATCACCTATGGTATCGCCCATATGGGTATAGAAACTTGGAAATAGTTTCAATTGCTAGAATTTAGTGGTGTTTAAAAATAGAATCATTAAAATGCTATTAATTATAAACACAATTTGAAATGTGAAATATAAATACTTTATTACATGAAAGTAAACAATATTTCTATTCAATGGAATTTAAAATAGTACATAGTGAATGAGGATTTAGAACTAGAATAAAGCACACATGCTCAATTTATTGATATGGGTGTTAAGGATAAGTGGGAAAATAAATTTAAGTACTTCAAAGAAGAAATAGATAAAATCCAATTCATAAAAAAAAATACTTTAAGCATAAACTATAATTTTGATATGACAAACTAATGGTGTTCACAGCCATAAACTTCTATAATATAATATGAGAGTAACACGAGAAAGAAACTTAAAGAATTTTCCAAATTGACAATAAAATAATCAAACACACACATCTACAAGAAAATGATCTCAGGACTTAACTTTGGATTAATTCTCTGATTTGGGTTATTAAGTCTTGAGCTAGTACATGCCTCTAGTTGATGAACTTCCTTTAACAAATGCTTGTGTTGGGACATAGCTTTATGAGGATGAGTTAACAACTTTGGGCTATGTACGTTAACAAATTTAGATAGAGAAAATGGAAAAGATAAGAAACTCAAAATGAGATAATTAGAAATTTCTACCCACATCCCCCCCTCCCAAAAAAAAAGCTCCCCTCCCCCTACTTTGATCACTACCTTTTAAAAACCTTTATACTTGTAGTCATCCACTTTTCACACTTTTTGGCTCCCTCATTTGTATCCCTCATAACTGCAAGTGTCACAATAAAGAGAAGTAGCATTACTATTTTCTTCAAAAAATAATAAAAAATATCAAAAAGAAATTTACCATTGTGGAAGACCAAATACTTAACCAAAGCATGAAGTAATTGAACACAATGTGTGTATTTGCATGTATACAAGATAACCATAATATATTTATCAAAAGAGTAACATATGATAGTTAAAGTTTACAACCATTTCAAAAATGTATTAAAATTGAATAATTTAAAAATTATTCTAACATCCAAGGCTTTACACTGCATGGTGCACTAGCTGTTGTTGGACTAGGCATCAGTCTCATATGTACCGTTCAACCCTCACCTGTCCTACCATTATTATAAGGACATCACTGATGCCACCCAAACCGCAGCCATGGCAAGCCAACCATAACTTTGTGGGGGCATGCATGGGTTAGGCTACACTCGTTGAATAATAGAGGCATCCATGATATTAAGCCATTTAATGTATCATCCAAGCACAGATGTAAAAAAGGAATCATCTTCGGATACATCTCCACCTTTCAAAAGCTTATAATTATCAACTACACATATACTATTATTAAGCTTTCCATTTCGAACACATTATAATCCAGCATCTTCTGGAGCCATTGACCAGCCTCCGACATCTATTAAATAGCTGGATCAACCAAAATCTCAAATTTGACGACATCATACATGGGAAGGAACTTGGATTTCAAGTCAGTCCATCCGTTGGAGATCATGGCGCTGGAAAAAGAGGAAAAAAAAAAACAAATAATGATTCGCAGTAAGAAAACCAACCGCAAAGGTCCTTTTATATACGCTAGAGGCTCTCGCCCCCGTGCACCAGATTACGGCGAAGCAACAAGTAGCACAGAACTATCGCAAAAATTGTTTTGCCCAATGTTGGAGCTCTCCGAATAAGAATAAGATATCAGTCAATCGCTTCCATCCACATTTAAACGAAAATTTTCATATATCATTTCAGGGTGTTCTAAAAGCAGTGCATCTATTTTCAGGCTTCAGAATTCGCATTCCACAAGAACATAATGAACGTTCCAAAATCATGGGAAGGAAATTCGAATTTGTGCGTAGCACCGCCATATCGAACAAACTGGAAGAGGTGGACGCCATGTTCGCAGCACAACCCCACTGCTAGGCTTCTATCCACCTTCGACTACGCCGACTCTTCTTGCCATTGGTGGGATGTTTGGAAATCAATCAACACCGTCCTTGATACATACCCGTGGAGCATTCAGGAATCTATGGTTTTAGGAGAGGCCAAACCTAGTCGAGAAAGCCTACAGAGTAAAACATGTGCTAAAACTATTGCGCAAGGCATGGAAAAAAAATTTCTGCATCGCAAGTCTCACTCGCTTTTTCCTCTTACTGCCACATGTCCCTGTGCATGTAGTTGATCATGTAACGGATGAGGCTAACAAAAAATAAAACATTTCTAATTTTCACAATACCTTGCAATAGTATATTTCTAACCGTTCTGACCGAGATCTCTTACATTAATATTTATGGTCTAGGTCATCAAAGTCAGGTGAGACTATGATTAATGAGGTAGGTTGTAGCACATTCACTAGAAACATTAATCTAAGTACCTTGATAAAGCTTAGCAATAATATTTATTTTATTTATTGTTGTTAATTTTAATAACATGAATCTAACTTTGATTAATTTATTTTCTCCTCTAAGTTTAACTATTATTTTAAAAAATTAATCAACTCAATCTACTTTAGTAATTATCATTGATGAGTGGCGAGGTACCCCTACACTCAACCGTACGAATACGAGTGTTACACGCACGATCCAGTCGAACTCCGCAGACTAAGTGCCTACACATCTTATAGAACACCTAAGGTTAATCAATCGTTGTCCTCCCAAGCTTACTTGTATTTGTCACGGTTGTATGGTTAAGTAAGCCTGAGGCATGTGATTTTTATATCTTTTATGTTTTTATTGCCTATGCTAAGAGAGGAAAGGGTGAAGAGACTAAGTAACTAACTTTAACTAACTAAGCCTTAATTACCCTAGCATCAGTATCCGTTCCCACTTGTCGTTTCACACCCTGAACCAATGCAACACTGCTGGGATTACCAAACACTATTCATTACTAGGATTACCAAGAATAACGCACGTACTCAAAGCAGTCGTACTGAATGCACTTAACTATGAGAGTTGAGGGTTGAGAGTGATTAAGTCCTTAAAAAAGCATTTAAACAATTAACAATAATTAAAGTCCTATTTATCTTAGTCCATATACTGCAAGGTTTATCCAAAAGTTCGTCTTTATTGTCGTACACAATTGTGTGCTTAGGTATAGAATTGCTCGAATAAAGATCCGTTCACTTTGGGACTCCTATTGTTGGCACATGGAAATTATTCTAACTCTATAATGGAAAAATGGCAAGAATTTGGCTAAGGTCTAGATCTAGATAGAGAAACAAGGGAGAGTCGCCTCTTATTTATAGAACTGGCGGTGGATTGTGATATTGTGTACACGATATTGCAGGAAAGACGCAATATCGTGGCCTATGCAATATCGCGTCCCATCATACCCCCATGACTGAATAAAAACTCATCCTTGAGTTTCTTACAAAATATTGGGAAGGTACGAGATTATTGGCTTGAATGGAACTAATGGTGAATGGGATGATATGTGAACAGATCATCATTACAGAACATGACAAAATTGGTGTTCACGACAACAAGAGTGAACACTTTATACATTTCACATTAGGCCTTATTTGGCAGTTGAGAGAGAAGAGAGAAGAGAGAACAAGTCTGTTGCTACCAATGATGAGTGGCGAGGTACCCCTACACTCAACGGTACGAATATGAGTGTTACATGCATGATCCAGTCGAACTCCGCAAACTAAGTGCCTACATGCCTTATAGAACACCTAAGGTTATTCAATCGTTGTCCTCCCAAGCTTACTTGTATTTGTCACGGTTGTATGGTTAAGTAAGCTTGAGGTATGTGATTTTTATATCTTTTATGTTTTTATCGCCTATGCTAAGAGAGGAAAGGGTGAAGAGACTAAGTAACTAACTTTAACTAACTAAGCCTTAATTACCCTAGCATCAGTATCTGTTCCCACTTGCCATTTCACACCCTGAACCAATGCAACACTGCTGGGATTACCAAACGCTATTCATTACTAGGATTACCAAGCGTAACACACGTGCTCGAAGCAGTCGTATTGAATGCACTTAACTATGAGAGTTGAAAGTTGAGAGAGATTAAGTCCTTAAGAAAGCATTTAAACAATTAACAATAATTAAAGTCCTATTTATCTTAGTCCATATACTGCAAGGTTTATCCAAAATTTCTTCTTTATTATCGTACACAATTGTGTGCTCAGGTATAGAATTGCTCGAATAAAGATCCGTTCACTTTGGGACTCCTACTGTGGGCACATGGAAATTATTCTAACTCTAGAATGGAAAAATGGCAAGAATTTGGCTAAGGTCTAGATCTAGATGGAGAAACAACGGAGAGCCGCCTCTTATTTATAGAACTAGCAGTGGGTTGTGATATTGTGTACACGATATTGCAGGGAAAGACGCAATATCGTGGCCTATACAATATCATGTCCCATCATACCCCCATGACTAAATAAAAACTCATCATTGAGTTCCTTACAAAATATTGGGAAGGTATGAGATTATTGACTTGAATGGAACTAATGGTGAATGGGATGATATGTGAACAGATCATCATTACAGAACATGACAAAATTGGTGTTCACGACAACAAGAGTGAACACTTTATACATTTGACATCAGGCCTTATTTGGCAGCTGAGAGAGAAGAGAGAAGAGAGAAGAAATCTGTTGCTACCAATGATGAGTAGCGAGGTACCCCTACAATCAACCATACGAATACAAGCATTACACGTGCGATCTGGTCGAACTTCACAGACTAAGTGCCTACACGCCTTATGGAACACCTAAGGTTAATCAATCATTGTCCTACCAAGCTTATTTGTATTTGTCACGATTGTATGGTTAAATAAGCTTGAGGCATGTGATTTTTATATCTTTTATGTTTTTATTGCCTATGCTAAGAGAGGAAAGGGTGAAGAGACTAAGTAACTAACTTTAACTAACTAAGCCTTAATTACCCTAGCATCAGTATCTGTTCCCACTTGTCGTTTCACACCCTGAACCAATGCAACACTACTGGTACTACCAAACACTATTCGTTACTGGGATTACCAAGCGTAACGCACGTGCTCGAAGTAGTCGTATTGAATGCACTTAACTATGAGAGTTGAGGGTTGAGAGAGATTAAGTCCTTAAGAAAGCATTTAAACAATTAACATTAATTAAATTCCTATTTAGCTTAGTCCATATACTACAAGGTTTATCCAAAAGTTCATCTTTATTTTCATACACAATTATGTGCTCAGGTACAGAATTGCTCGAATAAAGATCCGTTTACTTTGGGACTCCTACTGCGGGCACATGGAAATTATTCTAACTCTGGAATGGAAAAATGGCAAGAGTTTGGCTAAAGTCTAGATCTAGATGGAGAAACAAGGGAGAGTTGCCTCTTATTTATAGAACTGGTGGAAGGCTGTGATATTGTGTATAGGATATCATAGGGGAAGACGCAATATCGTGGCCTATGCGATATCGCATCCCATTAATCATAATAACAATTACAAATTTAAAATTAACAATCAAAACTTTGGGACAACATATCGTAAACACAACCCCATCATTGGTTATGTGAAAACTAATGACAATGTGTGCCTAATACTAACTATGAAACTTATAAGTCATGGCCTTATGCCAACCATGGGAATGTTGATATCAACAACAAGTTTGATTCTACTAGGTAGCACTTATAATTTCGAGTTCCACCACCCCCACCATAATTTTAGATATTTTAACTAACTCAACCATGCATATACTTTGATGAGCAGTAATGTACCCTTATGCCTAACCATATGAATCACAAACGTTCATGTGCAATTTGATCAAACTCCGCAGACTATAATTACTAAGTACACTAGAGCTAAACGGTGTGTGCGTGTTGTTTGTTCGTTATCTTCCCAATCCCACTTGTGGGATGCAATTGTATAGTTAAGTGTGACTAAGGCATATGATTTTTATTGTTTTGTGTTTTTATGGAATTACTCACCTAGAACAAGAATAAAAATAAGAGTGATTAAAAATAAAAGTGATTAATTGCTAAGGAAACTAAAGTCTAATCTAGCCTAACACAAGTAACCATTCTCACTTCCCAAACACATCTTGAACTTCGTGCAAACACTGCTGGGCTATCAAATACTAATCATTTTTGAGTTATCAAGTGTCAAACATATGCTTGAAGGGGTCATGCTTGTGTAATTTAATAATTTTCTTAATTAATCAAAATGAATTGTTGTGCTAATAACATGAATGTAAAGTGCATAAAATAAAATAAAATAAAATATAAATGCTTAAGAAAAAAAATCTCAAGTGTTGTAGACAAATATCAAAGATCTTGTCTTTATTGCCAACACAATGGTATACTTAGGTAGATCAATGCTTGAATAAAGATCTGTTCACACTTAGACCTCCTACTATAAGCACTTGGAAAATATTCTAAATTTCAAATAGAGAGACTACAAGAGTTTCGCTACTTGACTCCTAAAAACATGCTCCTAATTGTGCGCCTAGGCACTGTATTTATAGACTTGAGAGTAACTCGAGAATAATCACTCTAATAATTAGAATAACCACTCTAATAATAATTGCTCTAATAATTAGAGGAACCGCTCTAATAATAATTTCTCTAATAATTAGAGTAACCACTCTAATAATTAGAGTAACTACTTTATCATATCCCCACAACTAAATGAAAACTCATCCTAGAGTACAAAAGAAGAGGAACAAGTTATTTACAAAATATATTAGGGGTGGTGTGGACTTATTTGACTAACATGTAGAGTGACACAGAGAAAACAGACAAATATAGAAGTTCCTAAGCATACAGTATTAAAATTATGTATAAAATTTATGTTCATGACAATTAGGAAAGAACACCAATGGATCCAAAGGACATCCAACCCCTCTTGGCAATAGAAAAATGAGGGAGAGGTAGAAGAGATTTAGCAGTCATGAACAATCTCCCACAAGTGATATGGTTGCATCCTCCTTAGTGATGATAGTCCTGCTTCTAGTTCACACTTCTCACTACAATCACAACAAAACCAAGGATTAGTATATATAGTACATAAATAATGGCTGAATACCTTGTCTCGTTGGTGATTTTATCTAGCCAAGTTTTGATTGTGATAGATTGATTTCTTGATATCGTTAGTGGAAAGACTGATGAATGGGTTAAATAAGAGAAGCGATCCATACAATTTAGAAAAAGCTTGACACAAGGAGTAGTGGAAAGAGGATATTCACAACAATAAAAAGGAATTCACTAAAAATAGTTGTGAAGGTGCATACAATTTGGATGACATGGATGGGGTAAATAAAAAAAATTTGATTGTAACAATGTCTAAGGATAAAGAACTTAACTTAACCAAACCAAAAGATATGCAAGTGGGTCCTTCCCAAAGCAAGCATAGGCCTTTTATGCCCTTGTATAGCATCAAACCAAGGAGTCCATGGGCTCCATGGATGATTAATAATTATGGAAAGTTAAGTGTAAAAACTTAAAAGTAATTGACTGAGAAACCGAACACATCAAACCAGAACACTGAATCAAAACATGAAATCAACAATGAGGTGAGATATGGAAAGCATAGATGGATGACATAGAAAGTGGAATGGAGTTTCTAATTATGGTTACATATGGCCTCTTGTGAAGTTTGTGATTAATTGACTTGGTAGGATCCTTCCTAAGTCCAGATCAAAATCAACCACTTTCAATGACTTCGCATCAACATTCTAAGGCAAGTCCATCCCCTGAAATACAAGAATGTTCTTACTAAACAACCACTATTCCAAATGGGAGAGAAGATAGGAAGTGAGAAAGGGCCTTAGTTAGAGGAGACAAGACAAGTCTCATAACCAATGCTTGTAGCCCTTTTATTTGGTCTAAGGGATGTGCTTTGAATTCCATGTTTTTTTTTCTTTTTTTGAATAGGAAGCACACCATGCAAAGATCCATGCATTTTTCACATTTATTTTGTCTAAGGGGTGTGCTTTGAATTCTCATCTTTTCTCCATTTTTTTGGATGATGAGGACCACACCATGCAAGGACTCATTTGACTTCCTATTGTGAAATGACGTGGAATGGTGAAAAGCTTACGAGAATACTCCTGCACATAGGAAAATAGAAAAGCACAAAGAACACTACATCCCTTTGAAGCCATACCTTTTCCAAAACTTTGATTCCTTCCCAATTTGGAAAACTACACAAGTCACCAATTTATTAAAGTTGCATTAATGAAAAGGAGACTGCATGCTTCCAAAAAAAGAAAAACCATAGAGTAGGTGAATGGGTAGATGATGTGGACTCACTGCCTATGACATGAAAAGAAACCATGTCCTAGTTATTAGTAATGATCATCAAAGTCAAAAACTAGACATCAACAATCAAATTACAAATGAAACATACCAAAATTGAGTAAGGCATTACCATTGTACTTGCCACCTTACTAGCAGAAAAAGTAAAAAAACACACAAAACATAAGCAAATATAACCATAAAAGAAAGTAAAAGAGTAGACAATAGATATTGAATTGTATTAATGATGGTGTAAAAAAAAAACTAAGAAAAGACCAATAACCTTAAAAATAGAAATAAGTAAAACAAAAAAAAATGTAAAACAAAGAAGATGAAAACAAAAAGTTGTAAAACCAAAAATTTGTTAAAAAAATTAAAAACAGAGGAGCCACATAAAGTGTTAGTATGGATGGAAATCTCCCCCATGACTAAGTTGGAAGGGAAACATCTAGAAAATTGAGCATAACTGTCCATGTAACGAGGTGTTTGTTGCATTGGTTGGCTTGGGCTCATGGAAAAGTTTTACATGTTGGATGTTGACTAGTTGTTTCTTATTTGGGATATTAGGTTTGTAGATGATGATGGCCCCAACTGAAAAAGTTTCATCTATGATGTAAGGTTCTTTCCACAATGTTTGGAATTTGGTTTGTTGGGGTACATGTGTAGGATTATAATAAAGAACATTGTTTCTTGGTTGAAACTTTACTTTTCTTATTCTAAGATCATGATGTTTCTTATTGAATACTTTATATATCTCATTGGGTGACAAGGCCATTAACTGATTTTTGTCTAGCAAGTTGAGACTCATTAATTGTTCTTTTTGTGCTAGGCTTAGATCTAGGTCAAGGTCAGAGGTTGTGAAGAGTGTACGAAGCTTAGATTGGATGGACAAAGTTTGTAGTTTCTTGTACATAAGCTCATAGGGATAATAACCTATGGAAAGCTTCCATGTGGAACAATAGGCCCAAAGGGCATCATTTAATTTAGTGCTCTAGTTCCTTCGGTATTTGCTAATGGTACATGTTAAGATTTTTGTAATCTCCCAATTAGTGACTTCAACTTGACCATTGGCTTAGTGGTGATATGGTGTTGTGAGTTTATGTTCAACCCCCAAGCGCTGCATCAATTTTTGGAAATTGGCACCTGTAAAATGAGTTTCATTATTAGAAATTAACGCATGAGGTACACCAAACTTATTTATGATGTTTTTTTGTACAAACCAAGTAGCAATGATGGATGTATAGTTAGTGATGGATGCTGCTTCTACCTAGTTGGTGTAATAGTCAACTGCAACTATGATATATGTCTTTCCATTTTATAGAGGTGCAATGGGACCCATAAAGCCAATGCCCCAAATGTTGAATGGTTCAAGAGGTTGTATCCATTGTTGTAGTCCTTCCATTCGAGCTATCATTTCACCATCTCGTTGGCAATAATCACAAGCACGAACGAATTAACGTGCCTCCCTGAAGATTGTTGGCCAATAATGTTCTACCATGAGGATTTTTATGGTCATGCACCTCCTAGCATAATGGCCCCCACAAGGACCTTCATGAGCATCCTAGAGAATGTGCAGTTGTTCTGTATCAAGGATACACCAACATACTAGGCCATTAGGACAAACCTTGTAAAGGTTTTCATTAATCTCCATGAAATACTTGACCTAGTGAAGAAACTGTTGCTTCTTTTTAGTGTCCAACTATTGTAGTAATTCTTGCTTGAGCAGATAGGTGAGGATGGTGTCATACCAACTTGATTCAATAGGCATTTTTGTATTAATAGCACCTACAAGGAGAGATTCATTAGGAAATTGATCAGATAAAGGGCTCTCTTTCTCCTTGTCATTCCATCTTAGTTGCGATAAGTGATCCATGACCACATTCTTCACACCTTTATGATCTACCATTGTGAGATCAAATTTCTACAAAATCACAAGCCACCATATTACATGGGGGCTCACTATTGGTTTGTTCATTAGAAATCTGATGGCACTATGATCTATGTTCACAAATACTTTGTAGCCAAGCACATAATGCCTAAACTTCTCTAAAGTGGACACCACTACCATGAACTCCTTTTTTGTAGTGATGTAGTTTAGTTGTGCACTTGCAATGCTCCAACTTTCATAGTGAATGTAATATCGACATTTTTGATCATCCATCTATGTAAGCACTACCCCCAAAGCATAATTTGATGCATCAATCATCACATGATATGGTCTAGACCAATCTAGTGCTTGAAGAATGGGAGTTTCAACAAGCTTTTACTCCAATTATTGAAATGCTGATTCACATGTAGGGGTCCAGAAAAATGATGCATCCTTCTTTTTCAATTCTACCAATAGCTTGATGATTTTGGAAAAATTCTCGATGAAGCACCAGTAGTAGCCAATATTGAAACACCATAGAAATTTTGAATCGGCCTCAGGCAAAGATTTGTGATTCAGGCAGAAGTTTGCAACAGCAATTCAGAAGACGGAACAAAGCAAAGAGGTGCGCAGCATCAAGTCTCCGAGTTTCTCATGGATTCTAAACTTACTTTGTTTTCTCTCTTTACGCTACATTACGCAACATAGCATGGTGTCGTTTAGCGTAACTCTGTTTAGCGTAGCCTAATATCATAAAGCAACTTACTTCGGTATTTTTGACGAAGTTTAAAGTTCGAAACTTGTCGCATATTTGGCTAAGTCTTTTGCTCAGGGCCGAGTTTACACTCCGTTACGTAGAGCAGTGTAACGAGCTTCAAAGAAGACAAAGTCAGAATACAAGTAAGAGCTGCAAATTGATTTCTTTTCTTTGCAGATTCGTCGCTTTACGCTTATTACGCTACGTAGTGTGGACAAGCGTAATTCATTGTAAAGTTGACCATCTTTATGCTCTATTACGCTTTGCGGTGTAAATAAGTGTAAAACAGCTAGCATCAACTACTCCCATGCTCTATTTCGCTCTACCACGCGACACAGTGTAAACAAGTGTAATACAGCGTAAATCCGGCTAAAGCAGTTACGTATCTGCTATCCACACGCACAATACGCTGATGAGCATATTGTGCGTAATCGTGAAGCAACTTTGGTAAGAGTGTTGACAGCGTACGTTGCCCCTACTCCCGAAAATGTGACCCGACATGGCCAGTTTCAACATAAAGTTTACCAGGTCAATGGTGCTTTGAAAGTTCGGGACACATGTTATCAAGGCCATCCTTTCTCCACATGTTGTCGAACTTATAAATACTCCAGTTGACGAGGAAACAAAAGAAAGGGGTTGGGCATCTTTAACTTTTGGCAGCATCACCTTTTAGCAGAGACAGAAGACATTTTGCTTGAGCATTGGTAGCAGGAGCGATCAGTTCTTTGGCGAAAACATAGCTCTCTCCATTAGCGATCATTGGCAGTTTTGAGCAGAGACTACCTAAGGCAAAAAGAGCAGATTAGAGATCGAAAGATCATCTAGTGCGGTTTGCGAGTTTTATCAATCAGAAACAGTTGATCGATAGACGTCAGAGCTTAACCTTCCTTGCATCCCATCTCTGGCCTACGAGGCAGATCGAACTCCATTCTATACTCCTGGTTGAACAGTTTTCTTGTTATTTTTTGTATGCTTCGCACAAGATAAGCGGAGCTTTTCCATTGAAAATTTGTATGCAATATACCCAGTTTCCAGGTCAAAGTACAGATCTTGGAATTGTGCATTTTCCTTAAATTCGATCCTTCTTGTCATGTTGACGTTGTTGTTATCTACATTGTTTTCTTCTCCTTTGGTGATTCACCAAATCAGATTGCTCCACGGAATATCTACAATATTCGTCGATTTACTGATTGAGTAAGTCCCTGTCTGATCGACAAGACCGTTCAGGGCACTGTAAATTCGTTTTCTCCAGCACGGCCCTCACACGGATCCATGGTTAAGACTATGTACATGGATTTTTTGTTTGGTATTTTCCAGCTACCGAAATTTTCCGTCATTACAAGTATGACCAAGGAATGATCAAACTTCTCTAACTATTTCAAGTTGGCAGGTTATTCCTTGGATGATCCTTATTTTTTTATGGTCCACCTTGATTCCTACTTTTGAAATGTGATGCCCCAAGACTGTGTCTTCCTAGACCATAAGATGGCTCTTTTTCCAATTGAGCCGAAGGTTTTTTTCGACACATCTTTTTGGCACTTGCTCAAGTCAGTTTAGGGCTTGCTCAAACGTAGCTCCATAGGTAGAAAAATCATCCATAAAAAATTCTACACCACTACCAATTTGTTGTTGGAAAATGCTAATAAATAGTTGTCAAAACATGGCTAGGGTGTTTCATAGACCAATGGCATTTTCTGATAAGCAAAAGTCCCTCATGGACTTGTGAAACTTATCTTTGCCTAGTTCTCTGGTGCAATTCAGATTTGGTTATAGCCACTATAATCATCCAAAAAGCTATAATAGCTATGCCTTGAAATGGTCTCCAGCACTTGGTCAACAAAAGGCAATGGAAAATGATCCTTGAAAGCTGCCATGTTGAGTAGCTGAAAATCAATCCACACCCATCATTTACCTCCTTTCTTTGGTACAATCATGAGTAGACTAACCCACTTACTATCTGTGACAAGGTAGATGAATCTTTCCTTGAGGAGTTGTTCAATCTCCTCTTTGACAGTTTGCTTTAACTTGGGATTCAAATGTCATTGTAGCTATCACTTCAGTTTGACAATAGGGTTAGTATATATTAGGTGCTAGCATATTCTTGGATCTATCCCAGTGAGCTCGAAATACGACCATGCGAAGGTTGCTGACCATTTTTCCATAACTTTTATCAATTTTCTCTTCTATTCTAGAGAAAGCTTGACATTAATGATAGCTAGCTTTTAATTTCTTAAAAATATGTACCTCATTCAAATCAATAGTGTCTTTAATTCAAGAGGCTCTTGTTTAAAACTATCAAGAATTTCCAGCTCACCCCAATTGATATCATCATTCACTCCTTCATAGAGCTAGTGGCGAACTTGCTCAAGTTCATCCATACCTGTAATGTATTCATACATTAGGCCCTCAATCAGTTCCATGCAAAATGTACTGCTACTTGTATCACTTGTCAGCCACTAGGTGTCCTCTTTTTTTGTGGCTACTGTGTATAAACATCTCTAGATCTCAACTTCTGGTGTACATTGCTTGCATGTAGAGATAGATGTTTGCTTTACTAACCATAACTTCTACACACAATGGCACCTTGAATCGCTGTACGTGATACATGGAACTCTCTTCTTCTTGATCCTTCCAAACTCATTTTCTTTTGATATCTCAAAGGAAAGATCTATAATTCCCATTTTGGCATCAACAGTACTTAGCCACGCCCTTCCTATGATGATTGGAAAGTTTCCCTTATAGTTCTCTACTTTAATTACTAGGAAATCAGGTGGATATGACCACCCAAAAACGATGGTGATGATGTTTTCAAATAGTCCTAATGGAATAGTGATGGACTGATCTACCAATTCCAGCTAGATGTTTCTCTTCTTCAAAGGAGGAAAGTTCCACATTATGTACATCTCATGCAAGATCAGAGTAATACTAGAACCATAATCTAGAAGAACTTTGCAAGGCTCATTCCCAGCAATTTGCAAGTAAATTAGGGGACTCCCAAGATCAACTAATTTTTTGGGTAGGTTACCAGCTTGAATCCAATCAGATACAACATGTGTCAGCATTACAATATGGATTCAAGAGGGATTTTGGTTTGAAGGGGACATGGATAAAGAAGAAAGAGAGGAAGGTGGAGGAGCAAGTTTAGAAACCACTAATGTATTCAAGGGCTTTGGTGGACTACGAGGTTAGAAGAAGGATCTTTTTTTATTCATGGTTCTAACTTGGTAGATGGCTTAACTAATTGTAGGTTAACTATCCTCATAGAATTTCTTTTCTATGGTTGTATAGGTAATTCACCCTGCATGGACGAAGTAGGTGGTAGTTGTGTAGGAGGTGGAGGAGTAGGTGTAGGGATAGGAGGTACATGAGGGTAGTAGGTGGTATGCCTCATTGGATAGGGTGATTGATATGTTTCAGGAGGGTAGTGGTAAGAATGGTAAGCAACAATATGACCAGAGGAGTCCCTTGGAGATGAAGGTTGCTGAACATAATAACCATAGGGATCTGGTTTTCGGTAAGGGTATTGTTGTCTTGGAGGTGGCAATGCCCACAATTGTGGTTGCATCCACTACTGATATACTTTGTAAGGTTGTGGAGGAGTTCCACTAGGATAGTATTGCTGTGGTTGATGGAAGTGTTGAGGATTTCCTTGTGAATAAGGCAATCTTTTGGGTGTTTGCCTTTGTGCATGTCATGTATGCAAGACATACACCCTAGATTTCCACAAGTGTGATACAACTTGGAAACATCCCTTAGGATGTTCATATCGGAAAACATCACACCCACCATCATCATTTAAATCACTATCTACAACCATCTTACCTTTACCTTTAGATATGACACGTTAAGCCTCCTTACACCTCCAATGCGAACAATCACCACTTTTCTCCTTGGACTCTTTAGCAACTTTTAAAATAGCTTAAAACTTATTGTTCATAGAGTCCCATAATTGCTCATCCTTAGCCGTAATTTTTAACTACAATTTTTCAAATGGTAATTTTTTTTGATTCACCACCTCATCTCTGATTAATTCATCCTCATTGTCACAAAATCTAACTCCCTTTTTCCAAATAGAAGGATCTCTATTGTATTCTTCTATACTTTCACATTTTCTCAGCTCTCCCTCCTCTTTGGTTACCTAATCAATTAATCTTTGAATCCAATGTGCACTCAACTCTATCAATTTCCCTTGGGCATAGATGCTAAAGGTTTTGTTAGTTTCAGACCACAATCCATCTATGATATGGCAAAGATGATTAAGTTGAGAGTATCCATGGCTAGGACACCTGTGCAACAGAGAGTAGTATCGACCAATAGTAGCATCCAAGGGCTCATGATTTCCTTATTTCCACCATTGAATTTGTTTTCTTAAATTGGATACTTGAGAGTACATTAGATATTTGTCATTAAATAATTCCAACATCGTACTCCACTGCCTGATTGATTCTAGTTCCAAGGATCGATATTAACTTTCTACTTCCTTTATGAGTATCCTTGGAAATAATTTTAGCTTTTGCTATTCATTTTCAATATTCTACAAGGCACATGCATCTAGGAAATCCTGGAGATGATTTTGTGGATCAGCATCATATCCTTCCTCAAATCAAAGGATATTGTTCATATCAAGCCTCTTTATTTTATTGTCCTTCACATGCCTTGTTGGAATCCTCACAGCCTCTACAATATTCAACATTCCCTGAGTAGCAAGTAGAGGTTCATCAATGCCATGATGGTGGTGCCTATGATGCTCCCTACTAGCTCTTCTTTCTTAATGATGGACCTCTCTAGATTGCCCATGTCTCTAGTCATGACTATGCCAATGGTCCCTTCTATTTCTTTTGTCCCATCGATCACCTCCATCATGGTTATTTCATCTGCAACCACGATTTGAACTTGATAAAGAAGAAGACGATAATGAAGGGGAAGAAGAAGGGGAACTTGCTCCATGTTGATGACTATCACCCTTCCTTCAATTCTTGCAACCATGATCACAATCATGATCTCCTTTATCCTCCTTTTCCTGACTTACCTCTCTGGATCCATTTTTGTCATTGGATCCATTTTGACCAAAACCTATATTGTGAATTGTACATTCTGGTTAAGGGCTTCTTGAATAAAATCAAAAAGAGGAAAATCACTAAAGAATAGTTGTCTTCATCAACTAGGCCAAGCGGAGGTGCAAAGATGTTTCACCCCTTGCCCTTCACAAGCTCATGCTGATGCTCCAACTGACAATCCCTTAATCTTTTTGCTTTAGTGGGATGATAATCCCTTGAGTTAGGATCTCACATTTCATATTTTCCATGGAGATGTTGAAGCCCATGTTGTGTCAGCATTAATTGGAGCATTGCTAGAATAGCTTGATTAGGTGGCAACACAATGTTGCCTTCCACGTCATGCCACCACATCAGTTCATCTTGATGTAAGATGAAGGAAAATTTTGTTACATACTCATTAGGATGAGCGTATACCAGTCAGTATTGTTCAGGTACTTGAACTACCCTAGGCAGAGATGGGCTCCTATGAGAAGAAGACATTTTGTATTAATAAATAGTGTGCAATTAAAATTAAATTTAACAATAATAATGATAGTTTTTGTTTTTTTAGGATTTGACACTTAGGGTTCAAATAATGAGGTCACTAGATTTCACTAGGCTTAGATAGTGCATGAAGAACTACAGTCCCCGGTAACAGCACCAATGATGAGTGGCAAGGTACCCCTACATATAATCATATGAATCACAAGTTTGCACATGCAATCTATAATTACTAAGTACACTAGAGCTAAATTATGTGTGCATGTTGTTCATTCATTGTCTTTCCAGTCCCACTTGTGAAATGCAATTGTATGGTCAAGTGTGATTGAGGCATATGATTTTTATTGTTGTGTGTTTTTATGGAATTACTCACCTAGAACAAGAATAAAAGTAAGAGTGATTAAAAATAAAAGTGATTAATTGCTAAGGAAACTAAAGTCTAATCTAGCCTAACATAAGTAACCGTTCCCACTTCCTAAACATATCCTGAACTTCATGCAAACACTACTGAGCTGTCAAATGCTAATAATTTCTAAGCTACAAAGTGTCACATGTATGCTTGAAGAGGTTTTCCTTGTGTAATTTAACAATTTTCTTAATTGATCAAAATGAATTGATATGCTAATAACACGAATGTAAAGTGTATAAAATAAAATAAAATAAAATGAAATAAAATATAAATGCGTAAGAAAAAAATCTCAAGTGTTGCAAGGATGAATCAAAGAGATCATCTTTATTGCCAACACAATGGTGTGCTCAGGTACATCAATGCTTGAATAAACATTCATTCACACTTAGAGCTCCTGCTACAGGCACTTGGAAAATATTCTAACTTTCAAATAGATAGACTGCAAGAGTTTCGCTACTTGACTCCTAAAAACATGCTCCCAATTGTGCACCTAGGGGATATATTTATAAACTTGAGAGTAACTTGGGAATAACTACTCTAATAATTAGAATAACCACTCTAATAATTACAGTAACCACTATAATAATTAGAGTAACCGCTATAATAATTAGAGTAACCGCTTCATCATACTTCTTTAAAATATCTCTACCTATGAGGTCATGTATCCTCTTTAATATTATTTTTAATCTTTTCAAGAAAAAAGTAGTTCCTAGCATTTCTCCTTTCTTAGAACTAGGATTTCCTATCATAATTCATTGATATTAACCCACTTATGAGTATATCCAAAAAATAGTAGTTCCTAGCTTTTCTTCTATCTCAAAACAAGATTTCCCATCATTATTCATTAATATTAACTTAGGTAATAGTTGATATGATGGATTAATAAAAGGACTATGAGTAGAAGTAGGAACATGTAGTTGATCGATTAGCTACATTGATGGGTATGCATCGACATGTTCCTATCGACACATGTATGCATCGATGTAGTGTCTATTTTCGCCTTTAAATACACATGCTCCCATCATGTATTTGGCACCTTTCGATCATTTTGTAGCTAGACTCTTGTAGTTTCATTTTGTGATCTTAGAGAATAGTCAATGAGTGCCTATAATGTGGATTTGAGTCAATTGTATAGTATCTTATTTGAGTAGCAATGTACTTGGACACATTCCATGAACATCAATAAGATTGAGATTGATTCATATTCATTGCAATAGTTTGTCTTATATTAGATTTACTTTCCATGAAATTTACTCTTAATGTACTTAGTTAATATTTATTATTTCATGCATATTAATCAATTGGAAGAATGAGCAGAATCATTTTTGAAGCGTAAACATGTATTCTCTTGGTAATTCCAGTAGCATTATTACTTGGTTCGCCCAGTAGCATAATGCTTGGTAATTCTAGTAGTGGATATGTGGGTTTAGGATGTGTACAAAAAGCTGGGAATGGACACTCATCACCCATAAGCTAGTTTAGAGTTATCTTCTTATTTCTAATTAGCTTAAATAATTAATTTCTCTATTCTCTTTAGAATTAGCATTAGGCCCAATAACATCAACTATCATATGCCTCACTTTGGACTAAACCATATCTTAAAAAGCTACCACTAGTCCAAGTGGGAAGATAGTGTCTTGTGAACAATGCTTAATAATCTAAATTCCATAACTAGTTCCATCCATGGAATTTAACTAAATCATGCATGAATGCTTGTGATTCATATGGTTAGGTGTAGGGGGTAGCCACTGCACATTATTGGTGCCATTTCCGGAGATGGTGCTAGTTATCTAGAGTGGTTATATTATACATGATTGTTGTAAATCTATTAGTGATATATCTTTTAAAAAATATTATTATTTTAAATTACACACATTACAAACATATCTTCTTCAAATAGAACCAATAATGCATCATATGATGAAAACTTTCATATGAGAAATAATAGGATCTATACCTAGGAGAATTGGAGTGAACAACCTCAAGTAGGGGTTTCATATGCTCACCTTGATCCTTACTACACTCAAAGACTATGTTCAAATAAGGTAGAAAATCCTAGAGAAGATGGAATAGGTCCTAGAACAAGAAGGGCTTCAAGGCCTAAGACCTCCTCTAAACCTAGAAAAGATAAATAAAGGAACCATGAGAGAAAATATAGGAGCCATGGCAATTCCCATAGTTCTTCATCTTCCTCTTCCTCTTCAACATCTGGTTTTGATGAAGATGAATGTAGGTATATAGAAAGAGCTTCACTAAGGAATCAATATGGACATAGAAATTGAACCCAAGGGTAAGATTAAAGACATTAAAGTGAGCATAGACAAGATCATCAATACCATGCAACTAAAAATAGAGATTACCACCATGACATGTCTGATACAGATGAACCCTTTTTGGCTACTAGGGACATGACACAAATTAGGGAGGTAGTTCAAATACCTCAAAGGCATAAAACGGACTGCCACATCAAATTTATTGATATGAATAACATTTCTAAATTTAAGGGAGGCTATAATTCTAATCCACCACATCATTTACAAGCCTTCCATGATTCCCATGCCTTGCAAAACATTGAACGTAAGTGGCATAAGCTTAAACTCTTTCCTAGGATGCTAATAGATGAAGCTGAAAGCTGGTATAGATTGTTGGAACTAGATTCAATCCATGGATGATCCATAATACTAGAGCTTTTTAATGAAAAATACCAAACCTATGCAAGAGTGTCCAACATGAAAAAACAAATCCAAGGATGAAAGTAAGAAAATCATGAATCCTTGGATGTGGCCTTGGATAAATACTATTCTCTATTACATATATGTTTGATGAGCAGTGAGGTACCCCTACACCCAACCATACAAATCACAAAGCATTCACGCACAATTTGGTCAGATTCCATGAAGTTTATGGTTTCTAGTACACTAGTATTCTAGGAATTGAACCTTGCCCTAAGATCATTCATTGTCTTTCCAATTACACTTGTGAAGCATAATGGTATGGTTAAGAGTAATCAAGGTATATCATTTTTATCATTTTATGTTTTATGTTATTGGGTGGTTGAAGATAGAGAGAGATAGAGTAATTTAATGACTAAGCTAAATTAACTGACTAATTGGTCTCTAACTAATCCTAACATAGGCATCCATTCTCACTTTTTGTATACGTAATGAACCCATGTATCCACTGTTGGGTTACCAAGCACTATGCTACTAGGTGCAACAAGCACTAATGCTACTGGGATTACCAAGTAAATACATGTTATGCTCGAAGCAGTTGTACTTATGTATTTAATCTATCTAGCTTATCTCACTTAATTATCTTAATTAACTTAATTACTAAAAGATATTGAATAACTAATTAAAAAATTAAATACATAAATGAAATATTTAATCTATCCAAAATGTTGCAAGGCTTATTAGAAAGCTCGTCTTTATTACTGCACACACTATCATGCTCAAGTATAATAATGCTCCAATAAAGATCCATACACTTAATAACTCCTACTGCTGCAACTCGGGAGAAATATTCCAACTTTCAAATGTAAAAATTGCAAGAGATTGACTACTACTAAAATCTCATTACCATAAATGTAGCTAGTGAGTGAATATTTATTCTTGAAAAGAAAAACCTATTTCGATAGGACCTCATTGACACATCATTGCATGCATTGATGGGGCCTCGTCAATGCATCATTGCATGCATCAATGGGGCCTTGTCAATGAGGCCCCATTGACGAGGCCTCGTCAACACAACCAAAATGTGACTCATCATACCCCATGACTAAATGAAAACTCATCCTCGAGTTCCTTTATAAAATTGAAAAGGTATTGGATTATTAACTGACTCTTAATTAAACAAGACAAAATAGACTAACTTGGTAAAACTAAGTGCCTACTCGTATAGATCAACACATTACAAAAATTATGGTGTTCATAACACAAAATTGAACACCATGATATGACTCTTTAAACTTGGATAGCATGTCCTTTGATGGTGTGAAGTTGGTGAAGAAGGTCAAATAGTGTGGCTCCTAAGGTTTTGAGAGACCTTCATTGGCTTCAGGCATGTGTGGTGGTCAAGGTGGTTGTGGTTGTCCTACTGCTACTACAACTTCTGGTGCGAGGCAGAAAGCATTTAGGAATGCTTTCATTTTCTCCTCCATACTTCTAGGATCATGCATCATCCATGTAGCTTCACCAATGTGGGTTGAAATGGGCACATATCAGGGACATGGGATTATTGGAAAGAGCTCCTTTGCATTGATAAACCAAGAAATGAATTGTTTGTGTTCAATGTTGAATGCTCTAAATACATCCTTTAGCTCCTGGTAATCATTCATTCTTTTAACCAAGTTCTTAGCAGTTGATCGTTGATCCATGAATTGTGCTCTAAGAACTTCAAGTTCAGCATTTGTAGTTTCAAGTTTCTGCTTGATGTCTGTATGGTATTTTAACTCTGCCTTGTATAGCAAATACGAGCTAGCCACTTGTTTTTCCACCTCTAACCTTGACCATTCGATAGTCAGCATTGTCAAGTTCACATAGCAGAGGCTGGCCAACTCCATGTATTCTATCATTTCTTCAATCTATAACTTCCTTAGTTGGATCTCCACTTTTTTATCGGCATCAATCCCGTCAATTATGGATTTCCATAGTTCTCTTCCTTGTTGAAGTTGCTGGAGAGCTTTGTTTACTTTTACCTTTGTCATCTGGATGTGCTTCTCATTTAGTTCCTTCTACAGTCCAACCTGTTCTCTATAGTGATTTTTAACTTTTGTAAACTTCAAAGCTTCATTTCTCTAGGTGGTGATCTTAATGGCAGAATTCTAGCATTAGGCATGAACTTTTTCAATAGACAAATTTTGATTTTTCATGGTCAATTTCCTTAATGCAATATTTACCTTGGCTAGTTGCTCCTCTTGTTGATGAATGAATTCCTGCATTTGTTCTTTTTGGGCATCAGCATTATGTAGGTGATGATTTTCTATGGTTAGTGCCTCATTCTCTTAGTGCATTTGAACCAAGTCCTTCTAAACTGAATATGTCTTTGCTTTTACTATAGACTAGTTGAAGATGACCATCATTGCTTCCTTCTCAGCCTTTCTAAATATTTCTTGAAGCTATTGGAAAACATCATCTCTAGTTATTGTTGGGCTGAGGAGTGTAGGATTAGCAAGATAGGCATGTAATTCAGAAACCTCCATGGCCAAGTGTTGATTCTATGCTTGATCCATTTTGAGTTGTCCCTCCAAGATGATGCATTTTCCCCTTACTTTTAGTAGCTTTGACTAGGTTGTAGTGATGTTATCTACAAAATCAAAGATATCTAGAATTAGTTGCTTGATCCCTACTAGTTGATCTAGCAATTCTTCATGCTAGGCTGTAGCTCATCTTCTATTGATCATACCTATGGATGTTTGCACATCTTGAAGTGTAGCTGGTATAGATACCATAGGATCATTAAGTGCTTTGACAATGCGGTCAACAACTACTTTAGTAGTAGTCCCTTGCCCTTGGTGTTGCATCACTAGTATAGTGTCCCCTTCACCTTCCTCCAAATGCACTAAGAAGAAGGTAGTATTCCTAGAGATTTCTAGGAATAAATGGTATTGCAATAATGACATTTTCACCTCTCGAGCATTAGGATTAGACCTTACAGGCTATTACGTTCTTTGGGTAGAGAATATTGGCCTACACCTTTCCATATGGCTAATTGCCTAAGCCACCTCATTAAGGTGACTAATCACTAATTGATACATAGATGGATCTACACTACTCATCCCTACATGCTACACTTGCTCATGCAAGAGCTGCTCTCAGATTTTTTGCAAGTGTTCAATGGCTGCATGGCCCTCTGGCATTGTTTCTTAAGTACGTGGTGGAGGTGGCAGCTACTCCTCTTCTTCAGTTGTGATAGGTGTCTTGTCTTTCATGATTTCAAGCCATGAAGCAAAAGAAGTATGCATGATTATGTTGTTGGCATAATGGATGATTCTTGCCCTTTTGCAGAGTTTCTGGATGAGACAAAGAAATGTCAAGGCTTTCCTTCCACGTTTATTTTTCTTGAAGTGCATTTTAATCTCTAAATAGATTAGTTGTGGAAGGTTTTTAGGAAATCTCTTACTTAGAGTGACACATGCTCTGGTGGAAATGGTGGTCACCTTACTAGGCCTCACCATTGGATTGAGGTGATAGGCCACTATCTTGAAGTAGATGTGCTCCGCTAGTGTGAGCGCACTAAACTCCTTACGGTCAACCTTATAACATTACTGAGTCCACTCTTTTTTGGCCTCAAGGTCACTTCTATTGATAGCTCTACCAACTATGTTCCAATATCAAGCAACCCCAATGCCTATGTGATAGCATTGGCTAAGTAGGACACCTAAATATCCTTGATTTTTATTATGGACCTTAGCATTTTTTTGTTTCAAAAGAGATATGCCTCTTTCATGTACTAGTCCCCATTGAAGGTGATGATTGGCCACATGGGAGAGGTTTCTAATTTTTTTTTTGAATCTTGCTAGATATTTCTCTAGAAATGACCCAAAGATTAGTTCTTGAAAAATTAAGCATTGAATCTCTTAGGGTCTAATGATGTCAAGGAAAGTTTGAGTTAAAGTGACTTCAAGCCTTGGCATGGGTCCTGATGGCTCCCCTCACTGTGATTTCTCTATTGGAACTTCTTCTTCTAGAATCTGTCAAAATAATTCCACTTTAGACTCCTCATGAAAAGGTCCCATTACATGGGTTTCCTCTAGTGGTTCTTTGGCTTGTTCTTATTGGCCCCTTCTAGCTTTGGGTTGTTTCTCCCTTGGTTGAGAGGGTTCTCCTTCTTACAAGCATTTCGGTCTTGGTGCCATCTATAACTACAATAAGTCCATGGATTAGTAATTTGTTATGTAACATGAAATAATTGGGATACCTTTATCTCCTTAGGATAGTTACACTTGGCTAAGTTGTGATTATGGCTAACTTAGTTAATTTAGTTATTATTTTATTTATGTATTATTATTAATAAATCATCCTAGAAGGTGTTAGAAGGATTAACTCTCAAAAAAACTTGATGTTTGTATATTGTTGAACTTATTAGTCCTTTGGGGAGTTAGAAAAATTTTCAAATAGTTTCATTGAAAACATTAATATTTGTGGGCCCCACAATAAAGAGTTTACCTCTAGTAGCTACAAGATCAAAGAACAGAGTGATTTGGGCAAACAATTGAAACGTTATGGACTCTGGAAGGTTTTAGGCTTTGAAAAAAGGCAAAAAATAATCTAGTGTTATGAAGCAAATAATAAAAATTTCAAAGTTTGTGGATGTATATATAGATTTTTTATGCTATGTTGATGGGGCCTCATCAACGAGGCCTCATTGACATGGTTAGCTATGTCAATGGGGCCTCATCAATGTAGCTATTGAACACCATTGACTTTAATTAACTTGGTTAAAACCTAAAAGTTACAAAGATATTTTGAATGAAATTAGGGTCAAATAAAATCCTAAACAACCATGAATATAATGAAAATATGAGAAGAGGGTGTTGAAGTCTTGAAAATTTAAAAATTAAGAAAATAGAGAAAGAGGGTGAAGAATGAGAGATCAAGGAGCACACAATGGATTGCACAATGGAATATGTGAAAGATAGGATTGTTGCAATGTCTAAGGTAAGGAGCTTAACTAACAAAATCAAGAGATATGCACATGGGTCCTTCCCATAGTAGGCTTATGTCCTTGTTACCCTTGCATAAACTCAATTAAGGAGTCTTTGGGCACTACAATTGATTAATGGTCATGAAAAGTTAAGGATCAACCAAGAAGAATCTATCCAATGATTCAAAAAAATCATACTAAGACATAGAGCATAACATAGAAACCAACGGTGAGGTGAGTTATAGCAGCATGGATGAATGACAAAGAAGGTGGAATGGAATCTCGAATTGAGGTCGTAAGAAGACCCTTGCAAAGTTTGTATTTAAAATGACCTAAGAAGATCCATCCTTAGTTCACACCAAGACTAGCCTATTTTAGTGGCTTTTTATGGCCACTCCAAGATCAATCCATCCCCTCGAGAGATGAGAGTGCTCCCACAAAACAACCACTATTCCATAAAGAGAAGAAAAGAGAAGTAGGAAGTGAGAGAGGGCCTTAGTTAAAGGGGACCTTCAAGCATGGGTGCATGTCTTTCTAATTGCATAACTAATTCTTTTAGCCCATTTTTTCCCTAAGGGATGTGCTTTGAATTTCCATTGTGTGTTTTTGTTTTTGAATTTTTGGATGGGAACCACACCACGCAAAGAATTTATTTGACTTCTGAGTAGTGGTTGGAATGGAATGATAAGCATTTCATGAAAAACACCCAAGCACAAAAGAAAGCATAAGAGTACAAAGAGTATTAAGTCCCCTTGAAGTCACACCCTCTACAAACATTTGGATCCTTCCCAATTCTAGAACTACCAAGGTCACTAATTGATTAAAAATTTTGTTTTAATGGAAGCAAACTCAAACTCCTAGAACAAGAAAAATCATAGAGTTTATTGGATGGGTGGATGACATGGACTCACTACTTGTTCCATGAAAAATAAACCAAGTCATAGTCATTAGACATTAGAATTCAAGAATAGAAACCAGAGATTGACAATCACAACATTAAGCACAAGCAATCATTAGTAAATAGTAATAGTGGCATTATGTCATATGATAATAAAACACTTTTATTAGTAAAAAAATGATGAGAAGTCACACTCAAATAAGACAAGATAAAATATATAAAAAGTATAAAGTAATCAAGAAAGGTTCAAATATACTAACAATGGTGTAAAACAAGAAATGGTGAAAAATGGAAGAAATTGAAAATAAAAAATTTGTAAAATAAATAACTTGTAAGATAAAAAATGTGGAAAACAAAAAATATAAAAACTAGGGAGCCACATGGATTGTCAGCATGAATGACCATCTCCTACATGACTAAGTTGGAAGGAGGAGATACAAAAAATTGAATACGGTTGTCCATCCTTTAAGGTGGTAGTTGCACTAGGTTGTCTTCATTCTAGGAAAGGTTTCACTTCTTGGATGTTGAACAAATACTTTTTATTTGGACTCTCAAGTTTGTAAATTAATATGGTCCCAAAGGAAAAGGTTTGATTAATTATATAAGGTCCCTTCAACAATGTTTCAAATTTGGTCTTCTGGAGTACATATGTGGGATTTCAATAGAGAACCTTATCTCCTAGTTGAAGTTTTACCTTTCGTATTCTTAGCTCATGAAGTTTCTTGTTAAATGCCTTCTGCACCTCATTCAAATATAGGACCACCAATTGATTTTCATCTAGCACATTAAGGTTGATCAATCTTTCTTTCTATGCTAAACTTAGGTCAAGGTTCAGATCATATGCTATTGAGCTTATATAGAGTTCAAATTGAATTAGGACCATTGGAATTTTTTCCCACACTAACTCATAGGGAGTATAGCCAATAGGAGGTTTCCATGTTAAACAGTAAACCTAGAGGGCATTGTTGAGTTTTGTACTCCAATCTTTCCTATTTTTGCTAATGGTATGTGTTAGGATTTCTGTGATCTCCCTATTGGTTATCTCTGCTTAACTGTTGGCTTGAGAGTGATAGGATGTTGTTAAGTTATGTTCAACCTCCAAGTGTTGCATCATATTTCTAAAAGTGACACCTGTGAAATGAGTTCTATTATTAGAAATTATTTCATGTGGCACCCTAAACCTATTTACAACATTTTTTTATATAACTCTAGTAGTAGTGGATGATATACAATTAGCAACAACTACTACTTCTACCCACTTCATGCAGTAGTTGACTATACGATGATATACGTCTTTTCATTAGACATGGGTGTGATGGGACCCATGCAATCAATGCTTTATATGTCAAAGAGCTCCAGTGGTTGAATCCACTATTGAGGACCTTCGAGTCAAGTGATCATCCCACCATCTTGTTGACAAAATTCATAAGATCGAACAAACTAGTGGGCATCTTTGAATATTGTAGGCCAATAGTATCTTACTATCAACATTTTTATGGTCGTGTGCCTCTCTACATCATGGTCTTTGCAAGGCCCTTCATGAGCATCTTGGAGAATGCGTAATTGATCTTCATCAAAGACACATCAGCAAATCATGCCATTGATGCACACCTTGTAGAGGTATTTGTTGATTTGCATAAATTTTTTGGCCCAATGAAGAAATTTTTGCTTCTTTCTAAAGTTAAGATCTTGTGACATCTCTTGGGTGAGAAGGTAGGTGAGGATGCCATTGTACCATTTTGTTTCTATGCATACTTGGTTATTTATTACTCCTATAAAGAGAATTTTATCTAAAAACTAATCAAAGAGTGGGCTTTCCTCCTCTTTGTTATTCCATATTAATTGAAAGAGGTGGTTAGTGACCACATTCTCAGTCCCTTTTTGATCTATCATAATGAGATCAAATTCCTGCAAGATCATGAGCCACTGTTTGATATGAGGCCTTACCATCAACTTTTTCATTAGGAAGAAAATGACACTATGGTCTATGTGCACAAATACTTTATAGCCAAGCACATAGTGTCTAAACTTGTTGAGAGCATACATCACTATCATTAGTTTTTTTTCAATTATGGTATAATTTAACTGTGCACCCACAATGCTTTGGCTTGCATAGTGAATGTAATATGGATGTTTTTTGTTATTCAACTATGTAAGCATAGCTCCCAAATAATAATTAGATGCATCTATCATTATATGAAATGGTCTACACCAATATGGTGCTCATGGAATTAGAGTTTCTATGATTTTTTCCTTCAACTATTGAAATGCATGTTCACATTCCTTAGTCCAAATAAACGTAGCATCTTTCTTTATCAACTCAACCAATGGCTTTACAATCTTAGAGAAATTATCTATGAATCATCAGTAGTAGCTAGTATGTCCAAGGAATGACCTAACATCTTTAAATATCTCCAATTGATGTGTAATTCCTTAGATTATCCTTATTTTTTCTAGGTCTACCTTAATCCCTTCTTATGAAATTTGGTGCCCCAACACTATGCCTTCTTGGATAATAAGGTAGTTGATCCATAGATTTATTTCCACACATCTTTTCTGTACTTGCTCAAGGTGGTCTAAGGATTGCCTAAATGTAGCTCCATAGGTGGAGGAGTCATCCATGAATACTTCCACACCATTATCGATTTTCCATACAAAAATAATAAGGAGCAAGCACTGAAATGTTGTAGGGGAATTATATAGACCAAATGGCATCTTACAATATGCAAACATCTCTCAAGGACTCATTAATGTTGTCTTAGCCTAATCTTCTGGCACAATTTGGATTTGGTTATAGCCACTATAACCATCCAAGAAGCTATAATAGCAATGCCTAGATATGATGTCCAACACTTGATCCACAAATAACAATGAAAAATGATCTTTAAATGTTGCCATATTCAATAGCCTGAAGTCGATGTATACTTACCACTTGCCATATTTCTTTGGTACAATTATGAGTAGGCTAACCCACTCACTATTTATGATGGGATAGATGAACCTTGCCTTGAGGAGTTGCTCTATTTCCTCCTTGATGATCTACTTCAATTTCGGGTTTAGCCACTTCTATTACTACCTTTTTGGCTTCATGGCTAGGTCAATGTAAATGCAATGTTGGCATATCCTTGGATCGATTCCTATCAGCTTGGGATGTGACCAAGCAAAGGTTGTTGGTCATTTATTAATCACCTTTAATATCTTTTTTTTTTGTTCAAGAGCAAGTTTGGCATTGATTATGACTAGTTTACCATTATTTAAAAATGCATATTCCATGTTGGTTGGTAGAGTTTTTAGTTCTAGGGGCTCCTTCTTGAACTTATCAAGGATTTCCAACTCTTCCCAATAGGTATGATCATTTCATCATCAAAGAGTTGGTAATGAACTTGCTCAATTTCATTCATTCTTTTAACATAAGCATATGTTATGCTCTTAGTGGGTTCCATGCATCATGTGCTACTATTTGGGTTAGCTATCAACCACTGGGTGCCCTCCTATTTTGTGGCTATTGCATACATACACCTTTAAATATTTTTTTCATGTGCATATTGATTGCATGCTTTCATGTATGTACTTTTGATGGACCAAATATTTTGGACATAACTATACCCATTATCACTATACATGATGAAGGGAATATGCTTCCTCTCTAACTTTCCAAATTCATTTTCCTTCAAGATTTCCAATGAGAGGTTCCTTCTACCCATACATGTGTTGACTATGCTTAACCAAGCCCTTTCCAAAATGATGGAGAAGTTACCTTTATATTTTTTAATCCTAGTCACTAGAAAATTAGTACGATAGGACCACCCACTTACTATGATTACAATATCCTTCAGTAATCCCAAAGAAATAGTGATTGATTAATTTGCCAATTCTAGAGAGATGTTGCTCTTCTTGAGAGGTGGTAGGTTCTATGCCTTGTACATGTCATGGGAGATGAGATTAACACCAGAACCAAAATCAAAAAGAGCCCTGCATGGCTCATGTCTAGTGATCTACAAGTAAATGAGAGGACTTCCTAGGTTAGATCTTTTCATATAAGGATTTCCAACCTTGATCCAATTAGAAACAACATAAGTTAGCATCACAGTGTAGATTTGAGCCGATGTTTGGTTTGAAGGGCACTTGAAGGTATTTGATACAGAGGATGACGGTACTGGAAATGTAGGATGATGTAGTTTGAAATTTTTGATCCAAAAAGTTCCATAATTTATCAACCTTTATCGAAATATCAGAAATCGATTTTTAGATGTGCAAGGTTTTCCTATTCATCACTTCATCATGTGGTGATTCCTCCTCATCACAAAATCAGACCTCCTATTTCTTGATGAAAGAATCCCTATTATTCTCTTCTACACTTTTCTTTTTTCACAACTCACCTTCTTCTTTTGCTAACTACTCTATCAACATTTGGATCTGATGAATTCTTAGTTCAGATGATCTCTCTTGGGCATATACCTTAAGAGTTCTTCTAGTTTCTACTCTGAGCTTGTCTATGATGTGGTGAAGTTGTTCCCTTTGAGAATAACCATGGCTAGGGAATTGGTGTAAGAGTGAATAATATATACCCATGGTAGCATCCAAGGGTTCATGTGTTCCCTGTATTCAACCTTGGATTTTCTTTCTCAAATTAGACACTCTAGAGTATGATTGGTATTTTTCATTAAACAGCTCTAACATGATACTCCATCAGTGAATGGATTCCAGTTCCAAGGACTAGTGCCAACTTTCAGCTTCCTTAATGAGTGTCCTAGGGAAAAGCTTGAGTTTCTACTAGATATTTTCAATGTTCTATAAGGCACAAGAATCATGGAAAGATTGTAGATGATTTAACAAATCAAAATCATATCCCCCTCAATTCATGGAATATTATTCATGTCTAAGTGCTTGATTTGACTATCTTTCATATGTTTGATTAGGATCTTTGCTACCTCTGCAATGTTGAGCATGCTTTGAATTTCCAGTTGAGGTTCATCATCATGATTGTGTCGATGAAATCGATGATTATTTCTATCACCTCTACATTCTTAATATCTTTGATGATCATTGTTGTCTTGTTGATCACCTTCATCATGATTATTTCAATGGCAGCTTTTAGGAGAACCAAAAGATGAAGACAAATGTTTGGAATCAGATGAAGAGGATGGAGAGGAAGGTGGAACACCACTACCACTATGATGTCTACCATCAATTTTTTGGTCATTATGACCACCATCCTTAGATCCTTTGCTATTGTGATGTCTACCTGAGTTCCTACCTTGACTAGCACTTTTTCCTAAACCTAGTTTATGAATAGTGGATCACAGGTTCAGGGTTACACCCTCATTACCAACAATAGGGGGTGGAGAATCTTCATGTTGAGAACCTTTGAAGGAATGATCCTCATTGTCATCTTGATTTAGGAGGAACAAGGGATTAGTGAAATGTTTCTCCGTCATAAACTCATGGTGCTTCACCTGTTGTCAATCTCACTTTTGTTGTGTTTTAGTGGGATGGTAGTCCCAAGTGTCATGATCATTCACAACATATTCCTTGTGAAGAGCTAATATGTCCAACTTTTTAAGGGTTTGAAATAGCATCCTAGGCATAGATTGATTAAGAGGCAATATAATGTTGTCCTTCATATCATGCCATCATAGCTATTCATCCTAATGTAGGATGAAGGTGACGTCTTGTACATACTTATCTAGATGAGTATATACCACTTTGCACTCTTGTGGGACCAATGGTTTGACATCTTCATGCCTATGAGAAGAAGACATTTTGAAAAATGAAGAAAATTATTAGTGTGCTTAGTTGTTATATGTTGTTGGAGAGTGATGTTGACTTTGAGTTTGTCCAACAATATTCATAGTATTCACTAGTCCTAGATAGTACACATTCAATAAATAAAGTCCCCAGTAACAATGACAATGATGAGCAACAAGGTACCCCTACATCCAACCATACAAATCACAAAGTGTTCATGCATGATTTTGTCAAATTCTGTGAACTTTACAATTTCTAATACACTAGTCTTCCAGGAAGTAAACCTTGCCCTAAGGTCATTTTTTGTCTTCTCAATTACACTTGTGAAGCATAATGGTATAGTTAAGAGTAATCAAGGCATATCATTTTTATTAGTTTTGTTTTATATTTTTGGATGCTTGAAGAGACAAAGAGAGATAGAGTAATCTAATGACTAATCTAAATTGACTAACTAATTGGTCTCTAACTAATCCTAACATAGGCATCTATTCCTACTTTTCATACACATCTTGAACCCATATATCCACTACTGGGTTACCAAGTGCTACGCTACTGGGTGCATCAAGCACTAATGCTGTTGGGTTTACCAAGTGAATACATGTTACGCTCAAAGTGATCATACTCTGTATTTAATCTATCTAGCTTATCTCACTTAATTCTCTTAATTAGCTTAATTACTAGAAAATATTAAATAACTTATTGAAAACATTAAATGCATAAATAAAATATTTAATCTATATAAAATTCTACAAGGTTTATCAGAAAGCTCGTCTTTATTGTTTCACACACTATCGTGCTTAGGGATAACAATGCTTAAATAAAGATCCATATACTCAATGACTTCTATTGTGGGCACTCAGGAGAAATATTCTAACTTTCAAATGTAAAAATTGCAAGAGTTCAGCTACTACTAAAATCTCATTACTATAAATGTGGCTAGTGAATGCACATTCATAGCCAAAAAGCAAACCCAACATTGATGGGGCGTTGACACATCATTGCATGCATCAACAAAGCCTAGTTGAGGAGGCTACATCAATGAGGCTTATCAATGCAACCAAAATGTGACTCATCAATGTCCATATCATGATTTCTCTTAAAAAGAGCAGTCTTTCCATATCATAGATGGGCTTTGTAATCAAATGAGAGAAAACCTTGGGATTTATGCCTAGGGTCAGTTGCCAGAATTGAAAGCCCATAAGATACAAAGGCTAGTTAAGTAGGTGGAAAAAGAAGAAGGAGAGCTACGTAAATAAGAGAATGTTGAAAAATATAATTGGGATCCAACTCTTTGAGAGAAGGGGGTCCATATTTATGATGAGGATAAGGAAGTAGCTCTTGATGAGGTGATTTTACAACAAACCTTGCCAATACAAAAGTCTATCTTTGAGCTTGAAGCCATGATAGATAAGATGGAGGAGTTGAACAAAAAAGTCACAACCTACATGAAAACCATAGAGAAGAAGGTAGTACAAAACAAATCAAGTGATCAAAACAAGGGGGAAAAGACCAAAGAAATAGGTAAAAATACTTACCAGAGAAGAGGGGAAATGGGTTGTAGGAGAAGAGGCTACAGACTCAACCATAAAAGAGGATGATGGATGTGACATTTGCTAATATTACCATCCTAAGGATTCTTTCCCAAAAATGTTACATCTACATGAGTATTGTGATTTTTCTTTGAATCCTAAGTTTGTACAATAGCAAATTCCTAGGAAATTATCTTACTCACTAGGTAATTATAGATAGTCCTACAATCAACAGTACTATCTTAGTGGGACTTCTTATCAGCCTCAACACTATTATTAATAACAATGGAAAAACCCATAGTCATGGGGAAGGCCATTAGAAACCCAACAATACCCTTATTGTGAGCTAGATCCATATAGATACTATGTTCAAAAACCTATTTCTCCAACTAGTTCTACTTCCTCTACCTCAAATCACTACTACTAGTGTCCTGAATATCATCAACCTGCAGCATCTTGTGTGGGATCACCACATCACACCTCTCATCTTCCATCATATCCTCAATATTCTCCTACTTCCCTCTACCACATTTTACTAGCAACAACACAAGAAGGTTTGGTCCACAACATCAATAGAAAAATGTCACTTGTGCTATGAGCATACATGAAAATCATAATACTAGTAGATCTCCACCACAACCTTGAAAACACCCTTTCTTTTGGACAGTTTCCACATGCGAGTGCAAAACTTGTAGACCTATTGGCATATCAAAACTAGCAAAACACCAATGTGGTGCAACACCTTTCCCCACTAGAATAATGTCTTCTAATCATATGCAAGGGCCAACAATCATCACCACTCCAACACAAGACATAAAAGATAAACCTATTATTATGTAGAGATAGAAACCTCCATGCATCACTAATAATAATAAAGAATGTAGTTGTGGGTCAAAAGCTCAAAATATTAACACAAACCCTATACTAACCCACCACAAAGTTAAGGAATAAGTGTGTGAGCAATAACAAGTCTACATAGTGGCCACTAAACCAGAAGACACCTAGTGGCTTGGAAATGTAAGTGAAAAATCATTTAAAAGATGCATGGAACCAACCAACCTACTTATTAGCTCTTATCCCACCTTTATGCTTAGTCATGGGGGAGATGCCCCATCTTAAATCAAGAACTAATAAGTGCTTTTCACTTTTTTAAAAAAATATTTTTTATCATTTTTCTATTTCTTTCAATATTTTCTAATTCTTAATATGTTTTTCATTTCTTGATATTTTTATTTTCTTTATAATTTTCTCTTGTCATGAGCCATTTTTTTTGTGTATGAATGTCTTTTATCTTTTTGTTAATAATATTGCCAATCATGATGTAGAAGTCAACACTATATGTTGGGTTTTTGTGTTATGCTATCAAAATGATTGGATAAGTAATTATGTAAAGTTGTGAGACCACCTCATCCATATCTCTAGTTCTTTGAATCAAAGGTCTTTATCATGAAAACAATTTGATTTTTCTTTCATGAAACTAAAATTCATCAATGATTATTGTACCTTGAAGAAACAGGGAATGACCAAGTGAGAATGGCAAAGGGTATGACCTTAAGGAAACTTGTTGGATTTTCTTCTTAACTTTCTTCATGTGGTTTATGACTCCTATTGGAATGTATCATCACCCCTCCATCAACCAATAAAAAGGAAGCTATGTCTTTGCATCGTGCGATTTCCATTTTAAGAAAAAAATAATAATGGGAATTCAAAGTACACCCCTTAGACACAATAACAGGCTACAAGCACTGGTTATGGGGCTGAAGAGACATGTTACTCATACCTAAAGGTGCCCCTCTAACTAAGGCCTTTCCTTCCTTCTTCTCTTTTCTTCACTTTTTGGAGTGTTGATTGTTCTTTGAGGTGGTTGTGGACTCATGATGGTTGATAGGAAAGAACACATCCATGCAAGGCTACTATTAATGGTATGGACTTGGTTTGAATCTTTGATGGATAGGTATGGTGCTCATTTTAATCATATTTGATACAAGAACCTATTGTAGACATGGTAATGTATGTTGCATCCTAATCTTGGAAATTCCTTCTCATCTAATTATTCACCTCACTACTGCATGCGATTATGAGCCCAATGGTTTTGTATAGTATAGTACAAACATCCCACCCATGGTAGTTGTGTGTTGTTTGGAACAAAGACATTATCTACATTTAACTTCTAAGATGCCCATAGACATATCTAAAAGTGGTTATGCAAGGGCATTATGGCAAGAGCCTGCTTTGGGAAGGACCCACCTACATAACTATTATTAATCATGGCTTCGAACTAACCTTCACATCTTCTAGAACACCATTGATGGTTTCTTTAAATTTATGCATGATTTTGGGACTACTTCTCATCAATTTTAATTAATTTTTCCTAATTTTCTATTCAAATCTTCTTCAAATTCAAAATTTCTTGGCCATCTTTTAAATTAGATCTTTGGTTTTCATTGTTCAAAAACTTGTGTGCTTCCAAAGTTATGCTTATTAGTCATGGGGGCTAGGAATGTCCACTTTGAAATTTTTGAAATTTTTCTAACATCCTATTTTCAAATATTATGGTAACTAATAATAATTGATCAAATTAATGTGAATAGCTTGATGATTTTAGTTAGCTTATAGCCTTGCGATTAGTACTTTGTCATCATCTTGTACTTAAATGCTAAAGATTTTAAGCTAACTAAGGGATCCAAAAAGGATTAATTATAAAGGAAAATTTTCCAAAACTAATGTTGATATTTTGATGATTGTAGGTAATGCTAAAAGAAATCCCTAAGAAGAAGGTCTTTTGTTAGGCACAGAAATGCGGCCAAGAGAAGGAAAAAGGAGGATATGCCCACGAACAAATAGTAGCATATACAGGATAGCAACTCAAACATCACATTATTGCTAGATCCATGGAAAAGAGGAAGAAATTTCAATCCATCATTTAGGAATTTTTTGCATAAAAAGAGAAGCATCAACATCATAATTAAGGTTGGAAGTCTACAATCACTAGTGACAGGAAGAAGATTCATCTTCAGTGGATTTTTGAATACATCTGCAAATTTTGTAAACCTTAATGTTTTTCTAGTCTTTTTTCCATTTTTTTCATTTTGTAATATGCCCACTCAAATAAAATTTTGTAATGTAGCACTTAGTGTCAATCAATAATCCCATACTTTCCCAATTTTTTGTAAAGAAAGCTTGGTCCTATTCTATTGACTTAAGTACAAGTTTTTACTCAGTCGTGGGGGTATGATAAAGCATCGATTGGCTACGTCAATGGATACACATTGACATAGCCCCATTGACATGTTACCATTGATGCATGAATTGACATGTATGCAACAATGTAGTGTCTATGTTCACTTATAAATACACGTGCTCCCACCATGTATTTGGCACCTCTTGGTCGTTTTGTAGTTAGACTCTTGTAGTTTCATTTTGTGATCTTATAGAATAGTTAGTGAGTGTCCACAATGTGGGTTTGAGACAATTGTATGATGTCTTATTTGAGTGGAAATGTACCTGGACACATTACATGATTGATAATAAGATCTAGATTCATTGCTGCACTTTGACTTAGATTAGATTTACTTTCTATACAATTTACACTTAATGTACTTAGTTAATATTTATGATTTCATGCATATTAATTAATTGATGGAATGAGCATGAATAGTTTCAAGCATAAACATGTATTTTCTTGGTAATCCTAGCAGTGGTATTGCTTAGTTCACCCTGTAGCATAACACTTGGTAATCCTAGTAGTGGATATGTGGGTTTAAAATGTGTACAACAAGTTGAAAACAAACACTCATTTCCTATAGGCTAGTTCAAGTTATCTTCTCATTGTTACTTAGATTAAATAATTAATTTCTCTATTATTGTTAGGATTAGCATCTAGCCAAACAACATCAACTATCATATGCTTCACTTTGAACTAAACCATACATGACAAAGCTACCACTAGTCCAACTAGGAAGACAACGTCCTGTGATGAATGCTTAATAATCTAGATGTCACAACTAGTCCCATCCATAGAATTTTACTAGATCATGCGTGAACACTTTTGATTCGTATGGTTGGACATTGGGGGTACCCACTGCTCATTAGTAGTATAAACATAGAATTTAAAAGTGCAAATTTAGAAAGCCCAAAAATTAGTAATCTTTCAAATTTTGTAGGACTTCGTCAAATGCAATTATAGAGCTTCCCAAACATAAACATGATTGTTATGATTGTAAAGGAATGCATTAATTACTAACACTTGCAATGTGAAGATTTCAATTTTAACTCAAAATTGTTTTATCATTTTAATGACAATTTCTTTCTACATGAAAATGGTATAATGTTGAATGAACATCTAGCCTACCCATAAGAATGAAGCAGATGTTTCCTAGAACTAATTATGATATTAAATTATCCATGAAGTTGAGTAGTGGATTGAAAGAAGATCTTTTATTGATCATGGAGTTATCATCCTACAAAGCCTATAGTAAATGCTCATGTTTATTTAGGGAAAATAAAAACCTTAGAATGGATCAGTCTTATGCAAAAGGTTTCACCCCCAACTCTACAAAGCCCAAGCCACAAATACAAGGATTTATGAGAAATCTTGTATAAAGAAAATTAATTGGTAAATGTACATGCTACCTAAACGATGACGCTAAATGGAATTATTTCTTAACATTGATCATGACTATTTACAAAGTTCAAAACATAAATAGTATATTGAAGAAAGCTTACACGATACACATTTGTGACAATGGAAAAATTACAACACATCATAAAAATTTGATCAACCATAGTTGGAGAAGAACAAGCATATCATGGGCTACTCTATTGACATGCAAAGGTGACCTAGTTGAGTGTGCTTTTCAAGTTAAATAATAATATAAAATCCTTAAAAGTAAACATTAATCCATCCTCTACTTTTGTTTTTAGCATTAAAAGTGAATAATTAAATGAAGGTGCAAACTTGGTTTTTGTAAAATAAAACAACAATTCACACATGTGAAGCATTGGTACCAATGTGCATTCTTCCATTACAAGATCAAGAAAATCCTTCACATCACCAATATTACAGATAGTAAGTATCCACATGCTAAAAACAAATTAATTGTACAAATAAGTATAAAGAAGAATCATTAGGGCACGATATCGTGATTTCTCTTGTAGACAAAGGTTAATTGTTTTATTTCTAAAGACTCACCTAGAATCATTAAACAGAAGAAAATGTTGAACTTTCAGCTATTAGCCTTTTGAAGTGCAAAGGGGGTTGTGATTCCACAATACTAATGCATTCCTCCAAGTTTCTTGGCAATGTCCTTTGATTCTGGAGATTCAAAGGATATACTAATTGTAGAAATAGCTCAACTTCTTTCATAGTAGGCCTCATGGAGGCATTCTAACAAGTGCATCTTAAACCTATGATTAAAATGCTTTCCACTGCTAACATTTCAACATCTTTATCCATCTCAATTCCACCCCTATCTTGGTCTGCTGTCTTTATTATATCTTTAATTGTTTCTCCTATTTCATTCCTTGATTTTCCTTTCAAGGCCCTAGATATCCACAATGGTAATGTGACATCTCCAAAAAAACATTTCATTTGTGGGCTTCAATCTTGTGATCACTTCCAAAGTAACAACGCCAAAGCTATATACATCACCTTTGATAGAAACTCTTTGTCTAATCCCATACTTTGAAAATATCATTACTTAAAATTTAGCACTATCATCAACCAAAAAATATAGATGTTCTTAAAAAGATAAAAATAAAATGCACATACCTGGGGCAATATAACCAATAGAACCTTTCACAACAAGAGAAGATGATGGTGTTGAACCATCAAAGTCTCCAATGAGGCGAGATATTCCAAAATCANTACATTCTTTGGTTTGATGTCACAGTGGATGACCTGAAAATCACAATCATGATGCAAATAGGCAAGTCCCCTTCCTAACTTTGTGAGTATTTTCACTCTCATTGCCAACTTCAATGGGGTCAACTAACCATCTTCTGTGCTATGAAGAAGAGAATGGAGATTGCCATTAGTCAGGAAAGGCATAACCAGAGCTTTTAATTCATCAGACCATACCACAGTAATAATATTCAAAATGTTGTGATGCTTTACTTTCCTCAAAGCACTACATTCCTTTTTGAAGTTATTCACAGTTCTATGTTGCTCTGCAGAAGAGAAACATTTTACAGCAACTACCATGTCCCAGCTTCAGACACCCTTGTAAACCATTCCATGGCTGCCTCTCCAACTTATCATTCCTGCAGGAACTTGACATTGGCAATAACTCTTTCTCTGGAAAATCAAGGAATGAAAGAGGAGAAACAATTAAAGATATAATAAAGACAGCAGACCAAGATGGAGATGGAATTGAGATGGATAAAGATGTTGAAATGTTAGCAGTGGAGAGCAGGCTAAAGATACACCTCTCAGAATGAGGCCTACTATGAAAGAAGTTGATCTTTTTCTACAAACAAAGAAGAAGAAGGAGAAAGAAGGAGCAGTAGAGGAGGAGGCCATTGTGATGCTGCAGACGTACGAGAATGAAGGAGGGTGTAGTAATAACGTCGGTTTCTGTTCAGCTTTAATGAAGTGTTGGCCGGGCTTTAATGTCGTGTTAGACGGACATCCGAGTTCTGTATTCGTTATGAAAAGTGGTCAACATAACGCGTCTTCCTTAATTTTTTAGATAAAATTGAAAAGGTAGACCCGGAAAAGTATATGCGTTTTCAATTTAAAGTATCTGCAATAGCAATAGTTTAGTGCAGTCCATTATTGCTGTGTTGAACGGAAATCTGATTTATGCATTGCGTATGAAAAGTGGTCAATCCAGTTGAACTTTCTGAACGAAATTAAGGAGACGAAGAAGCAGAAGCTTCATTAGGGAATGTATAGGCACTGCTAATTCTACATTCAATTGATTCCCACTGCAGAATGAGATGCGACGCTACGGAGTCAAGTCAAGAAAATCATTGAACGCACTTCTCCCTGAGGTAACTTTTGGGTAGTCGTCAATTTTTTATTATTACAAGACTATTATTTATGTTCAAATTCAATGCCGTGTTAGACGGAAATCTGATTTTTTTAAGTGGCTAGCCCAACGTGTTTTCCCTGAACAAAAATAAAGACAAAGAAGCTTGACCAGGAAAAGTATATGCGTTTTTTTTATTCAAAGCATCTACCACAGAGTCCAGTCTATTCCATTCCAATGAATTATTTACCCATTTGATATCCATGGATGGGTTAACACAAAGGTAATATTGTGCGGCAAATTTCCGCAATTCCATACATTTTCGGAATCCGACATGACGTTATGTTCAACCCGGGTACCTCAACGCTTTCTTGATAAAAAGTATGAATAAAATTATGGTGTACATAATCTATTATAGCATAATTTGTATAATGGATATAATAGCCTTTTTTTAGCCTTTTTTTTTTTAAAGGAAACTCTGTGCTTTGCGAATGGCAAAACCAGGTGAAAGTACAGTTTTATACTATCAAACAGTAATTTACACCTAGTATTAAATTTTCTTCACATTGGATTTAATTTAATTTTAATGAATTTAATTTAATTTTAATGAAGGTGTAAATGGATTATGCAAATGTTTTACTATGATTATGTATTTTAAAGGCTAATGAGAGAATACTTAAAACTGAACGGGTCCAAATATTGTTAATTCTATTTTCATTTAAAAGAAATTGCAAAAATTGAACTATGTTAAGTGGATGTATATATATAGATTTATTTTTTGGATAGAGTTGATGCAAAGTATATCCTATGCATTGTCTATAGTATTATTTTGCAAACAACTATCATTTTCTATTACAAAATTTTATTTTTAAATGTTCGCAGGTGTAGCCAAAGAAGTTTTACAAACAAAAGAAAAATTCTTAGCAAGTGAAATTCCCAAATAAAGATTTGAACATGCAAACATAAAATAAAGAGAACTCATTGAAATTGATCAAATGGAAACATATTGGACAATGGACATTAGTATGTCCTTGGTTTTTACACCAAAATTTATCCAAGTGTGTCCTTCTCAAGTAGGTTCTATCCTTTATGTCCCTAAAAAATTGATCGTTAATCATCCATTTGCATCTAAATGAATTAATGATGATGATATATTATTTCCAATAATTTCATATTAGCTTCTCCCTTTAGGGTACTTGAGATAGCATATGATGAAGTGAACATAGAATAAGTGAAATGAATGCATGGAAAGAAATGACAGGGATAGAACCTCTCTCCTCTTGCACATAGGACATATTACCATGTGAAATCACAAGATAATTTCAATGCATAGCATGTTTACCCTTTTCACAAGTCTAAGGTCAAGTTGTACCTCTTGCCAATACTACTTCATTGCATCCACCTAATTCCACCTTCATCTAGTCAATCATCATTAAAACAAACTTTTCCACTTGCTTTTTAAATAGCACCATCAAATTGATAGTTACTTTTAAGTCATATGTTAGAGGTTTGGATATCAAATTAGTTGGCACCAAGATTTCTTGGCCTCTCTAAGGTCTTGAGAAGAGTTGAAGTACTAGCATATCAAATTAGTTTACCTATATAGTTATTGAAGATTCATGATGTGTTTCATGTGTCAATGTTGAGAAAGTATGTTTCAAATCCAAGGCACATGATAAAGATGGACTTTGCAATAGAACCAATGAGGCTATTAGGATTTATGTTGACAGGAGATTGTAAGAACATAAAGCAAATAAAATCTAGAGGTTGATTGATAAGTGTTCAAAGAGGAAGGAGAATTTCAAAAGAGGGATGGTACATAAGAATATAATAGGAATCTAACTCTTCACAAGGAGATCCATATTTATGAGCTAGAAAAAGAGGCATCACTAGAAGAAGTGGTCGAATAGAAAACCTTGTTGATTCAAAAATCTCACTGAAGTTTTAGCCAGGGTTGACAAGACATGAGACTCTGTAGATGAATAATTTCAATTTACATTAAAGATAATGAAGGAAAAAGTGTAGCAAGAAAAAGCCAAATAGTAGGAAAAGAAAATTAAGAAGAAAGCAAGCAAAGACTTGTACAAGCATAAAGGGAAAACGATTGCAATACAAGAGGTTACAAAATTTGATTTAGAAGAAGCCATCACTATTAGACATGCACCAAATGTTAATAATTAATTAATTATTCTCAAACTTTTTAATGTTTGATGGGACGCGATATCGCATGGGCCGCAATATCGCATCCCACGTGATATTGCATCGTCCCCTATGATATCGCCTACGTGATATCGCGGTGCGCCGCAAAATCTATGAATAAGAGGTGGCTCTCCCTTGTTTTCCATTCTAGGCTTAGACCGTAGTGAAACTCTGGTAGTTTGATCCCTCTAGAGATAGAATATTTTCCATGTGCCCGCACTAGGAACTCCAAAGTGAACAGATCTTTATTCGAGTAGACATTGTACCTGAACGCAAGTTTGTGTACAGCAATAAAGATGAACTTCTTGGATAAACCTTGCAGTGCATGGAATAGGCTAATTAGGAATTTATTTATTGTTATTTACTATTTTTCATTTACATGCTTTATTAGGAATTAAATCCTTCT